>CAJGYM010000163.1:0-112477 GCA_904845305.1 Caenorhabditis auriculariae | reverse complement strand
AACTTTAAAAACCAAAAATCAGAGAAAACAAGCTTTGAACCCTAAAAAATAGCTCAAAAGATCAGAAAGCTCTGGAATCGGCTCAGAATTCACACAGGCAAATTCCAGAAGATCTTCCAAAGAATCCTTTGAAAAAAATGCCCTACAGGCTCCTTTTTTCATATTTCTTTGAAAAGGGCCTTTTGAGGATAAAAAGAAACTTTTTACACCTCTTTATGAACTCCAAAAGGGGCTCTAGATTCTTATTTTTTTGAGCACGTTTGGATTTGAGATTGAAAGTATACGAGTTTTTAGACCTGGTAGAACTTTTAATGACTTCTCTGCAGTACCTAAAAGCCCATCGGCCTTTAAAGTCCTAGAATAAAATAAAGAAAAATAGCTCTTCCTCTTAAGACCCTCATGAAATCGCTTATGATCCTTTAAACCTCCAAAAAGTGATTCCCAAAGACAAAGTCATAAGAAAATGAAGAAAAAAGGGTTTTTGTGAGAACGACTTCACCACGTTCAAACGCATATACGCTTCAATATTTGCAGAGAGATGGGCAAACATTGAAAAAGGCGGTGACTTTTGGGAAGAAAAAAATGGTCAGAACTTTGGTTTTTCATTGGAAGAAGGTTGCAAAATGGTGCCATTTTTCACTTTTATTAATTTTTTCCCTATATAATAACTTAGGAGCTTCAGAGTGGTCCCTATAGGGGGAATCTGAGGGGTCCTTGGAGAGTCTCTCTAGGGACCACTTTACCAACCCCTTCAAGAGTCACTAAAGCTTGCAAAAACGCTCTTTATATGGTTTCAGTCAGTGGCCCCTATAGGGGCAAACAGGGGCAATTAGAAGGCCCCTAGGGACCACTTTACCAACCCCTTCAGGGGCCACTAAAGCTTCCAGAAGTGGCCCCTATAGGGGCATGCTTGTCGGTTATTGTTATGAAGCGTTTCCATGGGAAAAAACTGAATTAAAAGGCGTTTTTCAAATAAAATTGAAAGACCCCTATCGGGTCCACTTGAGCTTTAGGGGCTAAGAGATCAGACCCAAAACCCCTACAGGAACCACCTTGATATCACCCCTATAGAGACCACTTTTTCGGCCCCTATAAGGGTCGATTTCTTTTTTTAAAATTAAGTTTAAAAATTCATAAACGGAAAAGACTTCTATAGTGTCAAAGAGTAGAAATATTCTACAGAAATATCACTTTTTTCAAAAAATCAAACTTTTCGTAAAGAGCCATCGCATCGTCCAACGCTTCGTTATCTTCCAAGGTCTCGACATTCGATTCGTAGGTGTCACAGGCGACCAGGAACTGTACCATGTCCTGGTCTTCCTTCTCTTTCACGAACTGAAATCGGTTTTTTTGAATGGAAGAAATAAGAAAGATAAATTTTATTGTATTTTTGAGCTTTTTAAGGTAATTTTTGACGTCTAGAAAGTGAAAAATGAAAGAATAATGAACGGCTGTAGAAGTGGCTGTACTTTCAAAACGTCCAAAAAAAAGAAGTGGCTGTACTTTCAAAACGTCCAAAAAAAAGAAGTGGCTGTACTTTCAAAACGTCCAAAATACTAAAGTCCTAAGTAAACCAGTATTTTCGGCTCTTAGGGTGATTTCCATAGGTCTAGAAGTGAAAAATAAAGTAAGAATGAACGGCTGTATTTTCAAAACGTCCAAAAAAAAGAAGTGGCTGTATTTTCAAAACGTCCAAAATGCCTCAATCCCGAAAAAATTTCCAAAAAAAGAAGTGGCTATACTTTCAAAACGTCCAAAATTCTTCAGTCATGGAAAAATTGTCCAAAATAAGAAGTGACTGTATTTTCAAAACGTCCAAAATACTACAACTCGATAAAATCGTCCGAAATAAGAAGTGGCTGTGCTTTCAAAACGTCCAAAATGCTACAGTCCCGGGAAAAATAGTCCAAAATAAGTGTCTGTACTTTCAAAACGTCCAAAATGCTACAACCCTCGATTTGCTTGTATTTTTGAGCTTTACATGGTAATTTTTTGACGTCTAGAAGTGAAAATTAAATAAGAATGGACGGCTGAATAAGTGTCTGTACTTTAAAAAAACATCCAAAATTCTTTATTTTTCGGATAAAATTGATTTTTGGAACACTCTAGGTTAATTTTTTTAAACGTCTAGAAAAGAAAAAAATCACGATTTCTAGGTTCTCAACTTGATAGAGAACAGTAAATTCTTTATTATCAATTTAAATTCTCAATTTAAATTCTCAAAAAAATCTTCAGTTTTTTTCAAAAATTTCAACTCTAAAAGGTAGACAAGAATGCGAGTTTATAAAGTGTAATCCAGTGAAAATATAACCTCAATAAACGACTGAAGAAGTGGCTGTACTTTCAAAACGTCCAAAAATACTGCAACCCTCGGATAGAACACCCAACTCGTGCTTTTTGTAGTAGATCGAGTTTTGGAACTCTTCAAAGTACCTGAAAATCAATGATTTGTTAGATTGAAATCAATATTTTCAAAAATATAACCTTAATTCGAATAATTGCCGAACGAATTCCTGAGCTGGGTCGAAACAGTCAAAGTACAAGGGTTTTTCGGGCCATGTTCTCTGGAAAATGTCACGTTTTGATGATTTTTGGACACTTTTAGTGAGAAAATGATACGCAAATTCAGATTTTCGGGGAATTTTGAAGAAGAAAGTAGAAAAAATATCGTAAAAACTTACCTTCAACGAATGTTTTGATCCTTTTCGGGACGGCGATCGAGGATTTCGATTCCGAATCGATGTACTTCTCGTAAATGTTCTTGGCGTCGAGTAGGGATACTGAAAAATGATCAATTCATAGGAAATAATTCAGATTATTCATTGAAAAAATACAAAATTTCGGATCTTTTATTTTTTTCACAGTCACAGGTCTTTGGGGGACGAAACCTTGTGATTAGACTATTTTTCGAAAAAACTGACATTCTTGAGCGGCTTGATTCCCGTCGGAAAATGAGGCTTTGAACCCTTCGACATGCATCCAAAACTTGATGAGATTCAATTTATCTGAAAAATTTTTTTTAGTTCTTATTGACCATCCCCTTGTCATAAAATTCAAAGGAGCATCGGATTTCAAGTTAAATGGGTCCTGGAACGATTAGGAGAATATTAAGAGGAAGCTGGACTTTGCCAGACTATAAACTAGCTTCGAAAAGTGTAGTTTGAACTTCAGAACTTCAAAAAGTCCAGAAAGTTCGCTCCAATGAACTAGGCCTCTGATTGGCCGGTCACGCCCCTTCTTTTGCAGTTTTGAAGCTTGAAGATGATATAAATTCACTGCTAGGTTGACATGAACCAAAAAATATATTTCTACAATAATTTTTAAAAAAATGTCCTCTTGTAAATTCCTTTCTTTTCTTAGGAACTCCAGAGTGATCCCTGTTGGGGCAACCTTAGAAGCACTTGTTGGCTGCCCTCTAGGGGCTACTTTACTAACCCCTATAGGGGCCGCTCAAGCTCGCAAAAGTGGTCCCTATAGGAGTTTTAGTTAGTAACCCCTCTGGGATCACTTTTTCGGTCCCTATTAGGGCATTTGTCCTACTAGGACGTTTTTCTTGAATATTCATGATTTTTTAAATTTTTGGCAAGTTATGAATTAATTAAAAAGATTAAAACGAACCAGTGGCCTCCAAAAATTGAATAAAATAGGAAAGAGCCGAAGAATCCAGTAGCAGACGATTTAAAGAAAAGGCTAATTGAGAATATTTCTTCACCCTGTATTTGTTCGTCGTTTTTCAACGCCGTTTCCTGAAAAAAATTAATTTTTTTCTGGATTTTTTTCTCAATTTCTGGAGTATTTTCTGTTGCTAGATTTGGAAAAAAATAGCTTTTTCTGGCGTCAATATTCATAAGTTATATCGATTTAGTACAGTAGCTGGGGATTCTCAACGGAGCAACTTTGATGGAAATTGAATTTTTACTCGCTTTTGGTCTCCGTAATTTTTTTTTGGGAACACATTTTTTAAAGCTCATTTTTTTTATGATTTAAAATTAAAAAAAGACTACCATACTTGGAAATTCTCAATGGGGCGATTTATCACTTTTTTTTATTTTAGAGTTTTTTAACGACTATTTTATTCGTTTATTTCAGTTTTTAGAACCTTGAGCATTCAAAATTTAAATTTTTTTCTGAGAATTTCCGAAATTTTTCATTGATATGCTTTTGGATTTTTATAAAAAGAATTTTTATCCCATAAAAACTGACCCAAATCCGATTTCACTGGTTTTTTTACCCGTCGCCTGCGGAATGACTACATGATCTGTGGTGATCGAATCGCGTTTCTCGTGATTGTTATTGAAAAAAACTGAAAATTGAACCGGTTTTTTTTAATCAAAACGAAAAAAAAAATCTCACCATTATTATCCGGTTTCTTGCGGAATTTCCCGAGGAAATTGTTCATTTCTCATCACAAAAGAATCGTCATTTTATAGTGAATCCCTGGAAAAAGTTGAGCTTTTGTTGGGAGAAAGAAAATGGAGAAGCATATTTTTTCATGAGGAGCGTAACCATGGATTTTTAGAAGTTTTGAGATTTTACGGGCTTCTTCCTTGAGAAAATTGGCTTTGAAACTGGTATTTTAATGAAAAACAAGGCAAAAATAAAATCTGATCAAGTTTATAGAGGAAATTGGCACCGAAAAAAATGAAATTTAACATTTTTAATGCCTAATATAAGAAGTTCTAAAAGTTGGAAAAAGTTCAAAAAATGTAATGAATAGAAGAAAAAAATTGGTTTTCAGGCCATTTATTGACAAAAATATCAAGCTTTAGTGGGAATTTTAAATGCATTCATTTTGAATGACACGCAGAATTTTTGATGTTCTGATGGGGATTTTCGAGATTTTCAAATATATCAGTTTTTCCGAGATTTATTAAACCACAGGATCGACGAAAAAAAGACTAGAAACGAAATATTATCAAATTTTTGAACGGAAATTGATGCTTTTTAAAAATGAATTAACACGGAAATTTTGAACGCAGAATGGTTTTTTTGGGTTTTTTTGGAGGATTTTTTTCAATTTTTCAACTTGGATTTTTTTCAAAACAACGAAAGAAAAAAAGAAAATTTTTACAATTTAAAACAACTAATATTGGTTTTTGAAAAAGTTTATGTACAATTTGAGAGCGTAAAACTCTTTTTTTACTATTCCCTTTTGAAAAAATAACAATTTTTATAATCCAACAGTAAGTAAACGCAAAAAATGAGAACAAAGTGGGGAAATAGAACTTTTTTTGATGGGGTCAATCTTGTGGCGGAATCAGAGCGTTGTCGTGTCTGTTTTCCCTTTCCTTCTCCTCCTTTCCCGTCTTATTTTCCTCCGACGACGCTCCGCTTCTTCCCCAGTTTTTTGCCTTGACTTGGGTAAACTGTGCGGCGGTTGCGGTATAGCTGTGCGGCGCCTGCAGCTTCTGTCAAGATGTCTTTTTCTTTGGCTTTTTCAATGGATTTTCAGAACATTTACATTTTTTTTTTTACTTCATTGCTATATTTTATACAGTTTTTATTGTAGTTATAAAATTCGATTTAAATAAGGAATTTCAAGTTTCCATATGGTTAAGCATCCCTTATCATTCAAGAAGTGTATTATTGTTACTTAAATTTGAATTGTTACGCATATTATCCAAGTTTGTAAGCTGATGCCACGTTTGAAATTTTTGACACGTGAAAATTTTATTCTCAATGGCTTTATGATATTTGATGTGATTTCGGTTTCAATGTACGCTTTTCGTTTCATTTTTTATTTGAAAAGTGTAATTTTTCAGAAATTTGCGTAGTTCTAGCTTGTTTTCATGAAGACTTTTAGCAAATAGAGTTCTTCTTGAATTTAATTAACAAGTGACCAATTTTTTTAAAACTTGAATTATATACATGAAAGTTGCTAATGAGAAGTTTTCGCAGTTTTGTAAAGTTTAAAAAATTCTTATAACCTTTTTCGCGTCTAGAAGACGTCTGTAGACTTCATGACACTGTAGAGATTTTTTTAGTTAACATTTTTTTCCGGTTTAATAAAAAAATATTATAATTATATCCAATATTAGACTGGACTGGATTTCTTGAGTTTTTTTGCAGCAGAATGTAATAATATTTGTTAATTTCAAAATATCGCTGCTAAAAAAACAAAAAAGAAAAAAAAAAGCTACATATGAAATGCTTTAAACCTCATACAACAATTCCTCTAAAAAAGTTTTCCTTCATTAAAAATCCAGATTTTTCTATCAACATTTCACACAAAATAATGTACGTTTCTATGAAAGTTCAAAGAAAATTCGATTTTAGAAACAACGTTCATATTATAGTTCCACAATTTTAAAGGTCAAAAATTTTGCTATTCAAGAAAAAAACTGAAAAGTTTTCTCTTTGAGATGTTCTTCCGTTCAATTTTTTTCAGAACCTTTTTTGAACATTTTCCCGAATTTTTCATTTAATTTTACCGTTCAACTTAGGAACTCTATAGTGGTCCCTCTAGGGGCGACTTTGGGGCAACTTTTATGAACTCATTTTTGAGAGCGAATAACTAAAAAAATAACCTTTTTAATAAAAACCCCCTATAGGGATTACTTTTTTTCTCTCTATAGAGGGGCTCTTTTTTTCCACCTAACCCATATAGGGATCACTTTAAAAGTCATAAGAAATGAATTCCTGGGAAATTTTCCTGTTCCGAATGGTTTCCGCTCTTTATTTTGATCTCGGATTAGTAACTTTTTGAATTTTGTGAAAATTTGGAAGCTTTTTCGTGCGATTTTAAGATAAAAGCGTAGAGATTTTTTTAACAATTATATTTTTTTCAATTTTTTTCCAAAATTATCATTTTCAGGGAATGGCCGAAGCGGCGCCCCAAGCGGCAGCCGTCGAAAAAGTGACGGTAATGCTTCGAACCGTTGGCGATGCGCCGATTTTGAAGCAGAAAAAGTTCACCGTCGACCCGTCGAAAACGGTCGCCTGGTTCTCTGGGGTGAATAGTCATCATTTAAGGGAATTCTAGCTATTTTTTTAAAATTATTTATGGTTTCCTTGGATATTAGTTGATTTTTCAAGTAAGCTGTTTCTTTGGTATGGTTTAATTTCAAGAAAGAGGCTAGAAATCAATTTTTGTACCATTTTGAAACAATTTTGGCGTGATTTACAAGCTTTTCTCATTGGATTACATAGATAAAATTTTTTAGTTCCAGTTAGATTTATTTTTTATCATTTTGAACTGTTTCTGCTTAATATTGAGCCATTGGTTGTGAAATTTTTGAAACGAGAAGATTATTTACAGTTATCTATTTCTTCTAAGCTTGATATGGTGTTTTGACGTAAAATTTTTCGTTTTTTTGGAAGATTCTAAGAATTTTTTTGAATGATTCAAAAGTTTATAAAAAAATATTTTTTTCAGCGAGTAAAATAATTTACGATTTTTTTGAAAAAAATTTTTGAAGATTTTACAAAGAATTAACTAATTAGAAATTCGAGACCTGATTCGTACGGTTTTGAACAGATTTCTGTGTATTTCCATACATTTTTCTCTTCCAGGTGATCCGAAAAATGCTCCAATTGCCGCAGGAAAAATCGCTCTTTTTTCTACGTCTCTCAGACTTTTTCCCCTTCGCCCGATCACACCTTTGGGGTTGGTTTTTTTGAAAATGTTGTCCTCTTGAAGATATTCTGAAAGGATAAATTTTTTTACGTAGGAAAATAAAAAAAATAAAAAGGATAAATTTAGGGAAAAAAAGGGAAAAAAATTGATTTTTTTGTTAAATTTTAATCATTTCAATATTTTTTTCTAATGGTATTTTTAATTATCTACGATAGAGAAAATTAAATAAAATGTATTTCATATTTTTTTAAAATCAAGGCTTTTTTTCAGTTTAGATTCGTGCTCTTTTTCAACATCGAAAAAATATCCTTTTTTCGAAAAAATTTGACTTTTTTCCTCTTTTTTCTATTCTGCAAAAGTTGAGGATCATAGGAAATTCATTAATTTTGCTGAATTTTTTTTCAATATGCCTATTTTCATTAAATTTCCAAGTATTTCAGGTTCTACGCGAATGTTACGGCGTCAAGAATGTCGATGGAAAAGACGATCATCTGGTACTACATTATAGTACGACGCAAGCTTGGGGCTGATCTTTACTAGAAATTTTATTCCTTTTCTTCCTTTCCTTAATGATTTTCACTTATTTTTACTTATGAACTTGGATTTGATTCATACGTAGGCTGACCCACGTCTTAGGAAATTCGCATCTGTAGAGTGGTCCCTACAGGGGGCAACCTTAAGGATAGAAGCCGCTGAAGCTTGCAAAAATGGTCCCTATAGTGTTTTTATTTAGTGGCTCTTATAGGGGACATGCTAATCGATGATTTTCGCGAAGAAGAACCACTTCCATGCGAAAAATTGAATGAATAAGCGTTTTTTTTTTTAAAGTTCAAAGACCCCTATGGGGTTCACTTGAGATTTATGGGCTCTGGGGTCAGACCCTAAACCCCTATAGGGACCACCTTTTTCGACCCCTATTGAAGCTGTTTTTCTCCGAGCCCCTATAGGGACCACTCTGAAATTTCTGAGGTTATTTTCGCTCAAGTGGTCCCAGCCCGCGTATGATTTTATTTATTTATATGATTTTATCTTTGTCCATACCATCCTGCTTACAGAACCTTTAGATCCCCAATTAGTAAATGGCTAGTTTTCAAAAGAAGAAAATATATAAGAACATTGTAAAGCTTGAAATTTTATAATGCGTAAGTTCTTTGATTTTTTTTGTACAATTTTTCCAACATTTTCCTCAAAACTGGATTTTTGTGTATAGTTTCCTATGTTTTCTTGCATTTTTCTGTCAAATTTTTTTTTGCCCAGTCTTCAAACAGTTTTTTCAACGTGTGTGACCTTTTATGGGTATCTGTTTCACTATATACTTTTTGAAGCTTGTTTATAAATCAATTGTAAATATTTTCAGAATGTCAATAAGATGTTAATTTGCATTGAAATTTCTGAACTTGAGAAGGAATATTTTTCCAATCGGAATATTTTTTCAGATTTTGAAAGTCGCATGGAAACGAAGGTCGTCCCGAGAAAGGTTGGATTTTCATATTTTTTTTTTTTTTTATCGGTTTGAGAGTTCCATGTTAGAATTTTAAGGTTGAAAGAAACGTTAAAAGCTTTTTAAAAAATTGAAAAAATTATTTTTTAATGCTTTATGTGAGGTAAAGTCTGAAAATGAGCCTCGAAGCTTCGGAATCGTTCAAACTATCGTTTTTGTAGTGGTTTTCCGATTTTTAGAAACCACTTTTTCTAGATATTTTTAACAATTTAGAAGCATTCAGAGTTAAGTGAAAGATTTTTTGACTTCTTTTGAATCTTCAAAATTGAAAAAAGTAGGTTTTTAATCAACCCATCAGGTTTCAGAATTGAAAGGAGTTTAGAAAAGGTTTTTTTTCGAATATTTTCGTTTTTGAAGTCAAAAGAGTTATTTTTGAGTTTTTGAGCTAAGGCTGGAGGTAGCAAATTTATGAAGGAAAATACAATTTTAAAAATAAAAAGTAAATTTGAAAAAGATCATTTTTTAAACTTTTTTTTTCAATTTTTTTTTTTAAGAAAATACCATGGTTTTTCATCATAATTATTATTTTAACATTTCACTATAGGTAAAAAAACGAAATAAACCTTTTTTTCAAACGAAAGTTTGGCATTTTTTTCAAATCTTTGATCGTTATAGCTAATTTTTCATATTTTTTTATCATTTCCCTATAATAATTATGAATTTTTAGAGCGAGAATTCATCATTTTTACACGAAAATACGTTACTTTAACATCAAAAAAACTACAATTCTTCGAGCAAAATGAAGAGATTTCATGGAAATTTTTCTCTATTTCATTATTTTTCGTTCGATACAAAGATATTTTTCCACTTATTTCACCAATTCTCAACAGATCGTGGACGAAGCCGCCGAGAAAAGTGGAGAATCAGAAGGCGAATATGAAGAATTCGACGAGGAAGACGAAGATTTTGATGCGGACGATGATCAGCCGCCGGTCATAGAACCAGAACCACGCGGGTTTCAAGAGCAATTTGGTCAGTTTTCATTAATTTTTAGGGAAAAACGGGATGGAAAATGGTCTTTGAATCGAATTATAGTGATTTTTCTGGCGTTGAAATGAGGCTTCTATTTTTTCGAAAGAGCAGCGAAAAATTCAAGTTCTAATTGGTTAAAAATGAATATATTTTTTTCTCGATTTTTTTCAGTTATACTTTTTCGAAATCACGACAAGAAAGTCATTAAACATGTTTTTTTGAATAATGGATTAGCCTAAAAAGTTCCAAAAAGTACTTTTTGAATTTTTTTCACTTTTCAAACTTTTTTTGACAGCTATTGGATCAGTTTTTCTAAGTTTTTTTGAAGAAAAATGAGCTAAAAATTTTTTTGATAGCTTTTTTTATCCACTTAGAATTTGTATATTTGCTGATTTTTTTGAGTTGGAATTGAATTCTTAGGCTTTGAAATATGTCTGTAGTAATTTCCATCGATATTTTTCCATATTGAAAACTTTAAATTTGTGTTTTAGATGGCTTTTTTATGTTTCGATAAATTCAGGAAGCAGATAAATCATTTTTGATCGATTTTCTTTTTTTCTTGTTCTGTAGATCTATCTTGATTTCATATATTCAATTTTTTTTTTCAGCCTGAAGCTTTGAATGATAGATTTTTCACACTTTTATATATTTTTTTCCCAAATTGTTTCCCTTTATGTTTCAAGAATATTGAAAAATAAAAAGAGCTGAAGTTTAATTAAAATTAACCTTTTCTAATATATAGCGGAATGTCGTTCGGTCAAATTTCAAGTCGTGACACACAGACTATACGTCTTTTAACTGAAAGAGATATATAACCTCTGGATTACAATCTATTTTCTATTTTTCAGAACCTCAACCTTCCTCTTCTACGGCAAAAGATGTCGAAGAGGTGAATTCGGCTCAGTTCGAGGAGAATTACGTCGAAACCCACGGCGAACCGATCGATTTCTATGGCGAAGAAAGTTTGTACTTTTTATCGGGTATTCAAAAATAACTATATAAATGATTATATATCAGATATATATAATAAACTATCCTTCATTCAGTGACAGCTTTTTCCTTTTTTTCGTGTTGCAAAAAGACCGTATATGCAGTACCGTCAGAAAAGTTACAACAAAAGCGATTTCGGTCACAAATTTCTTGTAAGGAATCCAATCCTCCGGAATATAACCTCTCCCTTTTTCCAACAGTTCTTGAGCCTTTATTCTAGAAAAATTGAAAGGCTCGATGAAGGAACCGTTTTTGCTGCCTTACTGCGGCCTTTTTGCTGCCTTTTTGCTGCCTTTCTGCGGCCTTTTTCGGGCCTCTCCCTTTCAGCGTCCATTATCCACCATTCCGACTTTGCCCGAGTATCAACTTCATTATTTTATTCAAAACCTGAAAGCTATGAAATTTCTTCCTAAGGACTGTCTAGATGAATGTTCATGTTTTTAGGCCGCCGCAGTATTTTTTACTTCACAATGGAAGGATTTCCGACACCTCAACAAGAAAAGATAAAATCATTCGTTTACTGAATATTCCTCGAAAAAATTGTTTGAAAAGGAATTAATCGATCTTTAAATCATCAATGAAACGTATATCACACCTCAACCTTTTAAGAGCATATCTTCCTTCCATTCGATATAAAATGAATCGTTACCCCCCTAGAAAAAAATCTCATTGAGGGACTGTCTAAACGGTTAAAAAATGATAAGTTTTTAGGCCTCAAAAGAACTTTTCTAATCAAAAAGTTTCTTTCTGTGAACTGAAACTTCATCAAGGTGTTAAAAGTAACAGTGATTCTAGCTTCAGAAAGTTTCAGGAAGATTAAATTCCTTACAAGAAAGTTGTGGAAAAAAAATCTTGCTTTTTACTGTCTTTTTTGTGTATTTCTTAAAATACTGACTTTTTCATTTTTTATCAATGGAAGGAGTATAGTCTGTTCAGATTTTTAATGTCAAGTGCAATGACGTCATTCAAAAACACTCTGTAGATGGCTCGCTCTCTGATTGGTTTATCGCACCATTAGGGGCGGAGCTTGAGCGACGACTTGACATTCAAAATCTGAACAGACTATGTCACTCTCTGCACTCTCCATGAAGAATGCAGTCTTTTATTTTTCAAATGACCGTGTCAGGACCCATTTTTCGACGTCTTAAGCCAATCGGCTCCATAGCCCATTCCGCGCCAGCTCTTCACAGATTTTTATTCTCCTCCGAGCCCTTCCTTTTGTTGTCTCTTGTCATGCGCATTAGCCTAATATTTCCGTTTTATTAAAGGCGCATGCCTAGAGATAGGCCGCGCACATCGAACGGAACAGTTCTGTAGCTCGGAAAAAAGCGTGACGAGCTGGCGCGGAATGGGCTAGGACTGAATCTTTCATTTTTATCAACAACAACCGCATTTCCTCATTCTTATTTGTACTATTTTTTTTCCCAGCAATCGCCATAACCACCACGTCACGGAATGATATGGTTCACGTGGGGCCGATTTGTGTGGTCTGCGGCAGGACGGAAAGCGAAAAAATTCGATTATTCAAGTGGCCCAAGAGTCCCGAGCTGAGGGCCAAGTGGTGGGTTTTCAAGTAGAAAAATGGAGAATTTTTGAAATATCGTCTCTAAAATTGAAAGGAAGACTTCCAGTATTTTCTTTTTAAACGCTTAAAAAAATCTTAGAATCAGCTTTTTTTGGTTGAAATGGACGAAAATCCTAAAATCTGCTCATGAAATTTTTTTTAAAAGTTATTTTTCAAAGTTGTCAAGTTTTGATCATTAAAAAATTCATTCATTCTGCAAAAAAATAATTTGTTGGAGCCAAAAGCAAAGTCTGAAAAAATAAAGTAGAAACAAGAATCAGATACAGAAGTGTAGGAAAGCTTTGTGAAGCTTGAAAGTTCCTGACTTATTAAAGGCGCATGCAAAGAGGCACGTCGGGCGCATCGAAACGAAGCCTCATGAAAGGGTTCTGTAGCTCAGAGGAAAAAGAAAATCATGATAATTTGGCGCGGAATGGTCATATACCTGATTCACGGCTGTCTTGAGCCATCGAAAAACGGGTCCTGACACGATAATGCACGAGATAGCGCCTGGCTCGTGGAGAGCGCAGACAGGACACGTCCCCTTAGCGTCCCAAGCTGGCCGTGAATCAGCTATACTTTGACAATCAAGAAAATCTTTTAAAATCACGCTCTCCAGGATCCGATTCTTCAAAATGAAACCAGCCGCCGTGAACGCGCCCAGCAGCGTGTACATCTGCTGCTTTCACTTCCTCGCCGAAACCTTCATCATGGTCGAGAATCGGATCTTCTGGAAGGCGACCGCAATGCCCAAATATCGCCTCCGAAGGCCCTGCATCACTGAGTCGTTCCCCTGGGAAGCCCAGTACAAGGTGAAACGTGTTGGGAATCAAAATATGTTTTCCTGAAAGACAGAGAAAAGCGGATTCTAATGGTATACTTCAACCAGAGGTAGCTCTTCTTGGATCAAAGTTATGGGCTTTTGAAGTTGGAAAATTTAGGCGTAAATCTGAAAATTTTGTCCGAAACTCCTATTTTGAATCAATTTTGAAACATTTCATGCCATAGTCCTGTTCAAAACGCTATAAAATTTGATAATTCAGCTTAATGATTATAATAATTCAGAATATGCTAGATCATCCAATTTTTCAGGCCCCGGCAATACGAACCACCGCCGCTCAGAACACTGTAGAGTACAAAATTCGCTACCGTATGCCCTACAGTAAGCACAAGGTTTGAAAAAAAAAAACAAACGGAAAAAAGCCATGAAACTTTTACAGAGCAGAAACTCGCACGAGGTTGCAGTTCTGTCACCGGCCGCCCATCCGCATTTGTTCTACGAGTTTTCCTATAACCGTACAACAGTTCAAAATACCAAGTTTTATGCTTGTCTGACGTGTCGAAGAGCCAAAATTGATAGTGAGTTTTCTTCTTGAAAAAAAGGGCAAAAATGGAGAAAATTTGTCTCTTTTCGTGGAATAAAATGCATTGTCCGCAATGACGTAGTGTTTGCGGACTTGGAGCGCAATGCCACGCGCAAATTTATTCATTTGAAATTTTTGGAGGGAAAAATTGTTTTTCTTTTCGTTGTCGTCGGTTTTTTTCATATTTTTGTTTTTTTTTTTGTGGTTTACTATAGTCTGTTCAGATTTTGAATGTCAAGCAGCTAACTCCACCCCCCAAGGCTACAATATCTTTCGCGTCAATGTTTTATCTACATATGCCAATGGCCCTTTAATAAGGCTGCTTTTTTGACCTCTTTTTCTATCTTTTAGATCGAAAAAGATCAAAATTAGTCCCGCGAGATGAAACATCGACGCGAAAAGGTACCGTCTCAGCAGGGGCGGAGTTAGCTGGTTGACATTCAAAATCTGAACAGACTATAGAGGTTTTCGAGACAGAAGAGTTGTCAGAAATCGAAACACGTCACATTTTTTTCAAAAAAATCTTATTTTCCAGGCGGCATCCGAGATGTGATTCGGACGATTCATCTTGACGGTGTAAAGTTGTTGAGCAAAGGAGATCCCTTCAGTGGCCACCATTTCGCTTGTCGACCTCACAATGCTTATGATTATAAGTTGGTATTCTTTTTTCTTTTTTTTTTGTTGTACATTGATTTAGCATAATATCGCTAATTTTTTCTGTTTTTCAGAGCTTCCTGGAGAGTTCCATTGGCGTCGAGTTATGAAGCGGAACAGGAGATTGTCTACGTCGATGAAGGCGGAATGCCGATCGTTTGGGATGATGCTGAGTGTTCGTTTTTTAAAAATATACGTTTCAAGGAAGATATTGCAGTTTTTTCGAGATAAAAATTGAAAAGTTGAAGTTTTTCCATGTTTTGGATTCCAAATTGACCGGTTTCAGCCAAAATCTATATAGTAAAGAGGTGTTAAAAAGTTCTGCCTATTTATAGCTCTAAAAATTTTTTTAATTTTTGAGACAGTTTGAATGGATTTTTTTGTTCAGTGAAAATGTTTTGAGTTACATTATTTTTCCTTGAAGAGTAGTGGGAAATTATATTTATAAGAGAATCCTTACTAGAATTCTATGCAAATGTAGCTTCTTTTATCGCAAAAAGGAAATTTCAGATAAATATTTGAAAAAAATTTCTGGAAAAGTTTCCAACTGAAACTTGGCTATTACAGAATCTGTGAATTTCTTAAATTTGAAAAAGAAAGTTTCAGGCGAACCCGAAGACCGAGCCGAGGACATCCGCATCCTCGAATATCACCACGAAGAGCCGCCCCCTGAAGAAATGATGCTGGATCCTCATGAGCACGAGGTCGCGGAAGTGCTCGTCGTAGATCATCAGATGAAGTCCGAAGGCGACGAGATGTACGCCCATCTGCAGCCGCTCCAAGAAGCCGGCCCCTCTCAAGCCGTCGATGAACTCCCGCAGACCATCCTGGCCCCAGAACCTGCTGATGTGGTGCGTAGGAAAATGAGGAGAAATGCTCCTTTGGAACTTATTTGCTGATTCACAGCAAAAAGGCGTGGCCTGTCTGAGCTCTCCACTCTCTCTTTTCCTATCTTGTCGAGCCAGCTTTTCTCCTCAGCAAGAATTTTCCGCTGCGATTTAGCCAGTTATTTCGAGTGTATTTTGCCAATATCTCAATACTGCCTTTTCGCCTTTCTAGCAACACGTCAGATACTCTGTATAGATCACTTTTGTTTTGAAAAAAAAGTATTTCTTTTTCAAATGAAAAAAAAACGGAAATTTGAAATTTGCGCGTGACAAGTTGCTTTGTCTGCAAACACCGTGTCATTGCGGACAGTGAATTCAATTCTCCGACAAATAATTTTTTTGCTCATTTTATTGTGGATAGGTTCACAAGAAAATGTGTATCTGTAAATAGTTTTTTTCTGTGGTCTTTTAATGGCACGAAAATCGCAAAAAGTCCAAAAAAAGCATGGAAATGAATTTTAGCTTCAAAATCTTAATCTCTGCGCCTTTAAAACTCACAGCCGGGAACCTTGAGAAAATTTTCGAAAATTAGAACAACTCTCGTTATATCTTCTATATTTTCATTCCTGTGTTGCCTAAATCAATATTTTTCAGGAGTTCTACGAGTACAAGCAAGATGAACCTTCTGAAGGAAAGCCGTTGGCAAAACGACCATGTCTCGATTCGGCGACGGAGAAAAGTAACCACTTGAGGGTCCACTGGAGGTGTCAGCTGTGTCCCGAGGAATTTTCGGTGACCACCGAATTTATCGTCCACCTTCAGTGGCACGTTGAACAGGAGATCGACTGTCGAGTCTGCGGGATCAGGTGATTTTGAAAGATTTTTGTACTTTTTTTGCTGAAAAAAAATTGTTCCTCTTCAAATAATATTGCCTTGTAGGTTTTTTTCTTATGTGCCTGATATATTTGCAAGTTTTGTACGATTTTTTTTTCAGAATTTCTGTCGACGAGGACCCCAAACACATGCAAGAAGGAATTTGCCCGAAATGCTTTAATGAACTGCCTTTCGTCTAGGAATTTATGTCAATTTGAACTTTTGCCTTATTCTTTCACTTGAACAGAGATATATATAAATTTGTGATTTGAAACCTGTTCAATTGCACGTGAAACTTGAAATGCATGTAGTTTTGGCCGAGGGTTCGAAGTCTGACGTATGGACTTTTTTTTTTTACTAGTGAAGGTAGGAAAATTTTTGCACGTTTTTTTACGAAAGGTTTAAAAAAATTTTTGTGAGAAAATTTTTTTTAAAAATATTTTTTTGCAATTATTAACATGAAATATTTGAGGCTTTTTTTCATGGAATAGTGGATTTTATTCGAAATCAGCGGAATTCATTGTTAATATTTTATTTTTAAAAAAAGCCAGCAAAATAACCTAAATGGAAAATGTGCAGGAAAAAAAAATTACATTTGCGATTCACGGACTACAAAATTCTTGAAGCATGCACGTCTAGTATTTTTCCCCCGACGTCAACTTCAAGAATTATGTTAATTGTTGAAAGGAGACTTTTCGGAGCACCCTCCGCTGCACTGCTTTTTGCAATATCAACTTGAATTCAAAAGACATACCGTTTAGAGTGATTTTGCACTTTTACTTGGCAAGGTTCTGAAATAGCACTTTTACTCGGCGAAATTCTAAAATAGCGATGTTTTAGACGCTTTGCCGAGTAAAAGGCGCAAAATCACTTCTAAACGGTGTATTTTTGATGCAAAATTCAATTTGAAATTGCAAACAGCAGTGCAGCGGAGGGCACTACGGGAAGCACCCTCCTTTCAGCAATTAACATAATTCTTGAAGTTCGGGGGAAAAATACCCGACGCGCTCCAAGAATTCTGGAATCCGTGAATCCCAGATGGCTGTCTTTTGCGGGAAACGCCTGGCGGACCCGAACGCGGGTTGCCATATTGAGAGCGAGGCCACTCGCCACTCGACCAAACGTCCCTGGTCGGCGACAGGCAATCGGTCCCACTAGCCATCGCTTGGTCCAGTGTTGGCTTGGGAGGAGAGCCTTGCCGCTTGACCTCCCGACTGTAGGACACATGGACGCGTTTGTTTGCTTGGGCATATGAGGCATGGCCTAGAAGGTGTCATGCAAGTGGCGCATGGTTCTCGGAGCCGATTCTAGGAAGATTTACGCGTTTGAAGAAATTACAAAATGCGACCGTTCATCCAGAGGATTCGCCGACTTCTTCAGCGTCCACTGTGTGGTGACGACGTGCATGTAAGATTATATTCAAATTTTTCGTCCCCGGTTTTTGCCGAATTTCACAGTTCTGCGCACTTATCGGCTTCGGAGAAAGAAGAGGCGAGTTCCTTTTTTTGTACATTGTATTAATGTTCAATTTTCAGACGGTGAGCCGATCGTTTTGACCGAACAGAACTGGGCAACGAAGAACTTGACGAATTGAAGCTGCTCTTTAGATGAACCTTCTGACATACCTTGCCCAGTTCTGTCTACAAAATCCAGCTCAACTTCGGCGCCACTTTTTTGTTAGTTTCATTACATTCTCAGTTTTAGTTATTCAAGGATATATGACAGAGGATGATTTTTGACTTTTTGATATTTTTTTGTCCTCTTCGATAATTTCAGCACCACCTCGGACAGGGATATCCACATCAAGCTGTTCCAGTTGGAAAAAAATTGCTATTTTTTTGGTTAAATTATGACATTTTATGGTCATCATTGTCCGAGGTGTTTTTGTCATGTATCCTTGAAGGCCCACTTTGAGATTTAGTCGATTATTCAATGATTTAGCAATAGGTCACATGAGACGTAGGATTAGAGAAAAGTAGAGATGTAGATGATCAAGCGACGCGGCTGCGGTCCCCTCAGGTTTTTCTGAAGTTTCACTTAAAAGATTCCGAGACATAAAAAATTTACGAGTCAAAAACCGCTACGCGGTCGTATGATCATCTACAGCTGGGCCACGTTCGAACAGGAGGTCATTCAACTGTAACTTTTCAATTCATTGCCTTATTTTTAAGTCATGTACTGGAAGTTAGCTCTTGATGGTCTACATTTTCACAGGGCCCGTTTATTTCAGACGTAGGTGTAGTCTAAACGGAGCAAGTGTTCTGCAGATTTTTCTTTTCGTCTTCAGAAATTTTAATCAATCTTAAATATCAAGACCATGTAGGGCTACCTTTTAATACTTGGACTTTAGATGACCTCATCTATTATTTCGTGATCCACTGCGGCCATAGTAGAAATACAATTTTGTGCAAGGCGTGTTGAAGGACTTGTTATTCTGAGATTTCCAAGCTTGCATTTCAATCAAAAAGGGCGAGCTTCTTCTTGGCTTCTGTCAGAAAGAAGAAAGAGGGCTTCTGCCGGCTCTTTGACATGGGGATATTCGTGTCGAGCATGACCTCGGTCACTCTTTCCGGAGGGGAGATCTCAGCCGCTCGGAACCTCTGAGTGGCACTTCGGTCCAACCAAGGAGACTGGTGCACTGTCCCACTCCTCCGTGCTCCTACACCCAGTCAGTATCTCTGGCTTCAACCTTTTCCGACTCAAACTGCTTGGAATCTTGGAAAAACAAGACTTTCACATGACTTTGCACGACATTTCCATGCCACTTTTGGATATTGATAGGTTCAGTAAATCATCCAGGAGCCAAAAACTTGCATTGGTGCGCTCATGCACCTCAATTTTTATGATCGATTGTTTTTTGTAAATCTCTTTCAAGAGCCAAAAATCTATTCTTGGCGCGCCAATGCATTTATCCATTGCTCTAGTAAATCCTCCAGGAGCCAAAATTAAAATTCTAACTACATTGGCCGCAGTGTCTGACTTCTTGTAGTAACATGAACATTTAAAGAATAGAACGTTTATTGTAGAATATAAGACAAGTGAATAAGACAGTAGACTTGAGCTTTCTGAAACCATTTTTGTTTTTTTTGCTTGTGTCTCGATTTTTGAACTCCGAACGGTCCAAAGAGTTGTTGCTGAACATCCGAAGTCGTGCTCAATGGAGGCCACGCCATTCTGATGAGAGAGTGCTCACAAAGACTTGCAAAAGTCGAGTCCGGTCAGGTTTTCCCGGCCGATCTCATCACAGCACGGCAGAGGATGCTTCAGCGGCATCACTTTGGGCCTTTCCCAGGGAGAATCCAAGTTTCTGTCTGAAAATGGGCAAGCAGGAGTAGGCGGCTCAATTTTTTCCATTTTCAAACTGAATTCTTATATTCAAATTGCAATATTAATACAGCATTTCTATATTCAAATTGCAATATTAATACAGCATTTTTATATTGAAATTGCATTATTATTACAGCATTATTATATTCAAATTGCATTATTAATACAGCATTTCTATATTCAAATTGCTATATTAAGAACGCTTTTACAGATTGCAAATCATCCAAGTTCTACTTCTTCTTCATCAACTTGTCAATCATGATCTTTTTTTTTGCTTCTCAATAAAGTCTTCTTACTACACACTTTGTTCTGTTCACACACAAGTCATGCAATGAAGTCTTCTCCAAATTGGCTGAGATACTCTCTGATGTACAAGTCTTTCTCTTCTGATCATCTCCATCAAGTTCGAAGCCTGACAGGTCAAACTAATGAACTTGAAGCACGGAAGAGTGGGAAAATCGCCAATCTCCTTGGGCCGAAGTTGCCACTTGGAAGTCCAAGTGACTGAGAACTCTCTTCCGTGAAGGTTGAAGCCTTCTTTTTCTGACCGAAGTGAGAAAAGCACAATTGGAGATGAATGAAGAAAAGGACATACAGAGTCAGGATGCAATATGAAATACTACTTGAAAGCCCATGGATGAAAGAAGTTTTCGGCTCCTAGAGGGTTTACTAAAAGAATCGATAAATGCAATGGCGCGCCAAGGATAGGTTTCGGCTCTTGAAGGAGGATTTACAAGATCAATCGATCACAGAAAGTAAGGTCCATGGGCGCACCAATGCAAGTTTTTGGCTCCTGGATTTACGGACCTAATCAATACCCAAAAGTGACTTGGAAATGTTGTGCAAGGTCATGTGAAAGTATAGTCTTTCTGAGATTCCAAGCAGTTTGAGTCGGAAAAAGTTGAAGTCAGAGAGACTGACTGGGTATAGGAGCACGGAGGAGTGGGACAGTGCACCAGTCTCCTTGGTTGGACCGAAGTGCCACTCAGAGGTTCCGAGCGGCTGAGATCTCCCCTCCGGAAAGAGTGACCGAGGTCATGCTCGACACGAATATCCCCATGTCAAAGAGCCGGCTAGAAGCCCCCCTTCTTCTTTCTGACAGAAGCCAATAAGAAGCTCACCCTTTTTGATAGAAATGCAAGCTTGGAAATCTCAGAACAACAAGTCCTTCAGCAAGCTTTGCACGATATTCATACAACTTCTTTCATCCACGGTTTTCATAACTTCCCGTACATAATCGACTATCTCAGCCAGTTTGAGAAGCATAAGGCCTTGCTCAAAGTAAAGTATTCTACTGAATCCTAAAAGTCATCAGGCCCTACGACGCGGTCGCGCTGGGGTCATCATCCCGTGTTCACTTCCGGAGATTTAAGAAACACTTTATTGAAAAAAGGCAAATTTATAACTGGAAGACGATCAGCAGCGAGACCGCGTCGCCCTATACATTCATCGATGCCTAAATTACAAGATTAATTGTTTGAAAAAACCTATATCGACTCTAGATTGGGCCGTGGAGAGTATATGACAAGATTGCTGAATTTTTTCGATCTTAAATTCGTTTACAAAAAGAAAAAGAAACTTTCGCACCATAAACACTTGAAAAAAAATCTGTGGTAAAGTTTTCTTGTTGTGTTCACATAAGAAAAATGTATCTCAAAGTGTGGAAGTGCAAAAATTCCTGAAGAAAAAAGAGAAGTCAAAAAAAAGCAAGACTGATACCCTGCGCACCATGGAATACATAGCGACACTTTTTTTTTAAATTTCAAGTGAAATAGCCACTAACTTATCCACTTTTTGAAAACTGTTTTCGAAACGGAATGATCATCAGCTCATCCATGTCGCGAAAAATTTCCTGAATAATTTTTCAAATTTTGAAAAAGTGATGCAATCTTATCATATACTCTTTTTAAAAACTAGGCTCACAATAAAATAAAAATATACCTCAAAGATTGGACGGCGGCAGAATCTTCAAGGCTTCCGAGGCTTGTGGATCTTCGCTTCTTTTCCTCTCAATTAAAATCCATCCATTCACCCATCACTTCCTTCGTCACACCAATCGATCTACTAGTTGAAAATTATTTGATTCAACTGAAAAGAATAACTCATCTTTCCATATGAAAAGCCGAGCTGTGGGACTGCCAACGGAACATGAAAATAAATACATCATTGAAGCTTTCGTAAAGAATTGGAAACCTTTCAGTTGAATGTTCGCAGGACTTCTTCCAAATCAAGAACCGGATCGACTTCTTTCATGTCGTCAGGACCCCAACGATCTGAAAATTTAAAAAAATGAATAAAAAAACAAAGTACAAATAATTTTACATCTCGAATAAAACACTATCATTTGATTAATCAGAAAGAAGACATGCTTCAACCTATACACACTAGCATGTAGTACACTAAAGAAGCTTTAATATTTTTCCGTTAAAAAATTGCAGCATGAAAGAAAAGATCGTCGCTGAATTATGAATACAATGATGAAAGAAGCTTCATGGTATACTATACTATCATTCAATAAACTAAATTAGTGTAAATAGCATTACAATTGAAGAAGAATGACGCAAAAAGAAGTTCTAGAAGGCCATGGAAGGATGACGTATGGTTTTGGCGCCGCGGGTCAAACTACAATCGGGAGGTCAAACGGCCAGTCTCTCCTCCCAAGCCAACACTGGACCAAGCGATGGCTAGTGGGACCGATTGCCTCTCGCCGACCAGGGACGTTTGGTCGAGTGGCGTGTGGCCTCGCTCTCAATATGGGAACCCGCGTTCGGGTCCGCCAGGCGTTTCCCGCAAAAGACAGCCATCTGGGATTCACGGATTCCAGAATTCTTGGAGCGCGTCGGGTATTTTTCCCCCGACGTCCACTTCAAGAATTATGTTAATTGCTGAAAGGAGGGTGCTTCCCGGAGTACCCTCCGCTGCACTGCTTTTTGCAATTTCAACTTGAATTTTGCCTCAAAAATGCACCGTTTAGAAGTGATTTTGCGCCTTTTACTCGGCAAAGCGTCTAAAACATCGCTATTTTAGAATTTCGCCGAGTAAAAAGAGCAAAATCACTCTAAACGTTGTGAATTTGAATTCAAGTTGAAATCGCAAAAAGCAGTGCAGCGGAGGGTGCTCCGAAAAGTCTCCCTTCAGCAAATAACATAATTCTTGAAGTTGACGACGGGGAAAACATCAGAAGCTTTAAGGTTTTTTGGAATGTGAACGGCATACGTAACGAACTAGCAACTTTAAAAAATTTATTTAAAACTGATCAAACACAATTTCAGAAAAAATATAATCCTAATTTCGCAAAGTTCGTCAGTTTCGGTGTTTTTCGTTCAAACGCGGTGTAGTTTGAAATTGCGTCAAAAGCGCTTACAGTCACCCGAAAAACTGCCAATCATCGATGACGCAAATTTATATTTTTTCTAGATTCAAAGTCAATTTTTGTAAACTATCAATTATTCTAAAAAGTCAGAAGCCACAAACGTCCAAAAAACATTCTTCAAGCATTCTCGGCATTCTATTCGCGTTAAGTGTACTTTTTCGTATCTCAAATAAATGTTCAAATCCAAGAAAATTTGGACGAGAATGCTTTCTTTTGTCGTTTTGGACGTTTCGAAGCGGCTCAACAAGAAAATCTAGAATTTTTTTTTAACATCATCAAACTCACACAGTTTTCATCCTCGATCTCCTCGAATTTTCCTTGTTTCGTCTCGAAATTGAGGTTCGATGACGAAAGTCGCTTTTGAAGTCCACAGAAATAATTCTGAAAAATTTTTTTGTAATACATTCGCACAAAAAAGCGCGAAAAAAATCGACAAACACAACGGACGTTTCTCAAGATTTTTTGAATGGAAGCGGATGTCCAATAAAATGATATGCTCTAGAAAATTGATACAAAAAAACTTTTTGGAGAAAAACATTTTCATTCAAAAAATAAGAAAAAAATAATTTTCTTGGCGATTTCTAATAACGAGACTCATCATGGAAAGGAACATTTAAAACGACTAAAAATCTAAAAAAATTTGAAAAATTCATATATTTAAAAAAAGGGCTGAGATAAATTTTTTTAAAAAAATAATTTTAGAAGAATGATTTTTTTGAAATTTCACCTCCCAGTCACTTGAAAAATGATGGAAAAAAATGGCGAGATTTCAAAAAAACTGAAAAAAATCACGTTAAAAAAACGTTCTAGAACATCAAAAAAACCCAAAAATCGATGGATAAAAAAGATGATGACAAAACGATCGGCTGGGCGCCGAGATCGAAAAATTTTGGCGGGGTCAAAAATCTCCTTTTGGTTGTGGGTCTGATCTCTCCAAGAAAAGAAAAAAATATTTTTTTCATAGTTAATTCCTCTCGAACCGTTTTATCAAGAGTCAGGCTATTTTATTAATTTATTAAATGATCAGTAAAAAAATTCAGAATTATCAAGAACATTTTTTTGGATGAATTTTCAAGTTAAAAAAATATCGGCCCAATAGTTCTCGCTATACTTTTTTTGAATGCGCAGGGATAGATTTTTTTCAAAATTACATTGAGGAGAAAAAGTCATTTCCAGTTTTATTCTAGGTTCTGCGAGTCTTTTTCTCTAATATAAAAATTTAAAAAAACCTTTTTAAAAATATATTTATGAAAGAATAAAAAAATATCAAGGGTTTTTGAACGATTTGGGATTCATGAAACAAGTAATTATTCCTAAAATACCTAGATCTAGGTATAGGCCATTCCTTGTCACGTTTTTCTTTCCGCCAAAAGGCCAGGTGAAATTTAACCAACTTTCGCTTCAAGACCTTTGTTTCTTGCCGTTATAAAAGCAGAAATTTGATCTAATTTGGTCTACGGTCTTTTTGGCGGAAAGAAAAACGTGACAAGCTGCCGCGGAATAGACTATATAAAAATCGCAAATTGATTCAAAAAGGGTAAGGGATCTCTTAAGAACTTGATGCATATGAAATATATAAACGGAAATATTCTCCTCTTCACGTTTTTCAAAAAATATTATACCAGAGCACTCTCAAGGCAAATGATGAATCTTGACGAGTGGGCTTCAGATGACAAGTTAGAATAATTTATCTTCAAATCACAGGAGGGAACGAGGTAAATTAGGACTATTTGATTGTGATATGTACAGTCTTGGGTTTAGTTGGCGTTGAAGAATTGTTCCAGCATTTCGACGAGTTGCGCTTTCCGCAGGGTCGATTTCGGGACACACGCACAGTGGGAAGAAATTGCCGCTCGCAATTCGGCTACCGTCAAAGAGGAAAGCTGGAAATTTGTTCAGTTTTGCGAATTTTCTCGAAATTCACATTTCCACGCTCGAAAAGCTTCCGGACTTCGTCGTCGGCTTCACTGGATGCTTCTTCTTTCTTGACGGCTCCATGTCGTACTCTTTTCGGCGGGGAGACATCTTAAAACGTCAATATTTTTTCAGAGGATACAGTTGCACTTCCGAAAAGACCCTCTATCGAAGCCAAGGAATCGAACCTTCTTCGTCTTCCTCCTTGATGTCGACGCCTTCGACCTTGGCGTTCCGTCTTCGGGGCGTCTTGGGCTTGGCCTCCAGGGCATGCAGCGCGTCTTCCAAACAAAAGTAGTCGACGAACTCCTTGACCTCCTCTTTCACTCTTTCCATACGCTCCGGGTAGGCGTGGTAAGGGACTGAAAAGACAAAGAAATTGAGGCTGAAATTCAAAAAATTTGTTCACATCAGAGAGAAACAGACACATTGGTACCATTATAGAAGTTGGCTTAAACTTTTTTTTTCCAGAGCTTTCGACACGGATAGCCCCGCGATCAAAAGAAGTTGCCCGTACGTTAAAAATGAGGGAAAATATGGCTGGTGGAAAACTGAATTGTTCACCGCCTAGTCGATTATGACTAAACCAACAAAATAAATTATTTTATTGATTGATTGAAGAAAAAGGCTGTTTTAACAAAGCGACCACTTCGCGGGCCGGATCGCCCTATTAGCAGCTCTGTTTTTTTCATTCTAACCAGAAAACTCCATTTCCTTTATTGTACAGGTTCTCTGATCTATCTTCAGTCACGTGTTTCTGGGTTATTCTAGATGAAGCCTCTCTACTTTTCCAATATAAAATCGAGAATATTTCATTACCCAAAGTATCCTTCCGTTCGAGGATGACATCGCCGGTGGCCCTCTCTACAAGAGCCGCCTTCTGGGAGAGAAGTCCTGCAATCAAAATCCCATTGATCAAAATCAGAATAGGGTCCAGCTACTTGGATTCTCGTAGAAGCTCGGATTGTAGGACATGGTCAACTTCTTGACGAACGCCCGAGCGACGTGAACGTCCGTGTCACAAACTAAATATTTTGATTCTCTTGGATTCTGCAGAAGATGCCACCTTCCGGCCATTTTCCGTCAAGCGGTCCGCCTGAGCGAATCCTTTCGACGTCGTCTCGTACTTCTTCCTTGTACGGTAGGACGAAGACGTGGAATCCGTCGTGAATGAAGTCGGATACATCTGCTCCGGCTCTTTGAGACGCCTGACGTTGTTTGAAAATAGTTTTTGAAAGTTATAGACAAGACGTCTCAAAACAAGAAGCCTTAGACTGTTCAGACTTTGAATGTGAAATGCAATGATGTCAATTTAAAACACTCTGATGATGGCCCCCTCTCTGCTTTTTTTTTTGTCGAGTCCTTGCTCAAGCTCCGCCCCGAATTGCCCGATAAACCAATCAGAGAGCGAGCCATCCACAGAGCGTTTTCGAATGACGTCATTCTACTTGACATTCAAAATACAAACGGACTATATATATTCGAGGAAGTGAAAAACTTTGCGCCTTAAGCTTTTGTAAGCCCTGAGCAATCAAAATATAAAATGTTACGCCGAGAAATCGATTTTGAAAACATGAAATGTCCCACCGAAAAAAATCAGTTTCTTTTTTTTTTTTTTTTGAAACCTAAAATCTTCTTTCTCACGCAATCACTATTTCCCCAAAAAAAAGAAAAATCTGAAAATGGTAGTTTTTTCTGCAACAGTCTTTCTCCCAGTAGAAAAGCTCATTTATCTATTCAATTCTGTTAAATTTTAAAAATCTGTTAAATTTTATCAAGCCTTTCCGGAGATTTGAACCTTACGACTTTTTTCACATATTTGGCATGTTTTCCTCGCTGTATTTTTAATGCATGCTCCTTTAATAGAACGGAAATTTAAAGACGCATGCAGAGAAACAGGTTTCGCTTATCCCAAAAAATCAGAGTAAAATAAAAATCGTGACAAGCCGGCGCGACATGACAGTTTTCGCGTGTCTGCGTCTCTCTGTTCCCTCACCGTCAAATAAACGTGGAAATAGCACGTAAAAATGAGAGATAAGTAGGGCGCAGAGAAGTCGCGAAAAACGGACTATAACGCCTTTTTTCACTCATTTTCAACTTTTGAGAGACGGGTCGGCCCGGGGCGTCCCGTGGGCAGTTCAGTATTTCGTGTTACAAAGCTTCGATTTCATTACAAAAAAAGCTGCACACCGTCGATTCGGGGCCATCTTTTGGTGTCGTGTTCTTCCAAGGGATCAAGGCGACCAATCGAAGTCGTTCATTGGATCGGCTCTGATATCGGCAGATCATGGCTTGCTGTCGTTCGTGGCATCTGTCCAGCAATGCTCGGTAGAGCCGGGTACTTCCAAGAGTCGACTAAATTGAAGTTTGAATGGTGCGCAATCAACTACTTCCGACCTTAGGAACACCAGAGCGGCCCCTATAGGGTAAAACCTTAAGCCGCTCTCTTAAGACTGCCTTACCTCCCGCTGTAGAGATTACTTAAGCTTGCACAAGTGGCCACTCTAGGGGAGCCTGTTAGCGGTCCCTCATATCTTGTTTCCTCTACAAATTCTTAACAAAAAAAAAAATGGAGACCACTATAGGGACCACTTGCGCTTTAGGAAATAACTTCCTGAAGTTTTCCCCTCTAGGGAGCTCTATCTGGCCCCCTATAGTGACTGCTTTTATTCCTTAACCTTCTAGTGACCACTCTGGCGTTCCTGAACGCGTTTGAAAGGATTGACCTCTTCATTTGGTCTCAGGAATTTAGGGGCGGCCACGCAGAGCTCGACATCGATAGAATCGATTGGTCGGAAGCCAAGTAGGGTTATTCCTGAAAATAATAGAATAGAAAGGAGTAAAGGACGAGGCCGCCGGCTGCTCCAAAAGCCCTAAGTCCGCAATTTTCCGTCGCGTGCAAGCGCGTGTATGCAGACACCGTTTCCTTTTGCGCTTTCTTTTCCTTGGGTGTACATGATTCGTGTAGTTAAAATTCATCGACGACTAGTATCACGGAAATGGTGTCTGCATACACGTCCTTTACACACGACGGTGTATTGCGACCAGCTTGAAAAAAAGTAAACCTTTCTCTCCAAAACGGCCCATGCTGTCGTACTGTTTCTGGGACATCATCACCTTCTCTCCGCCGATTTCCAGCATTCTCTTCAGTTCATTTTTCGATTTCCAATCTATAAAATTGGGAAGAATAGGTCAAAGTTAAGGAGTATAATTGTGGATAAAGAAAAATTTCGGGAAAAATTGTCTGGAAATTAAGGTCTTTAACTCATTGTTATTTCATCATTTCTTGACATTTTTCGGTTTTTTAAAAAAATTCATCCTTAACAGGACACGGCGTTTTCGTTAGTGGAGGAAAAAAAAAGCAAAACCAAAAAAGAAGGGCGGGGGGCCAAATCCTCTGTTTTTAAGTGACGTCATGGGCGTCAACAACAGGGAACATTAAAGGCGCATGTTCAATGGGTCATGTGACGATTCGATTTCTCATTTTGAGCAAACGCAATTTTTCTTGTTGAAAGTGATTCTGCGAAGTTCAAAATGGCCGCCAGAGAGTGAAAGGAGATTTCGCGGAAATTGCATTAAACATGGCATGTGCGAAAGCGCCGCAGTGCATGCACACTACACACTACACTTTACGGAAAAAATAGGGGTATCGTCCAAAAAAAGCCGTGAGGACGAACTTCAGTGATAAAAAAAATCCATAAACATTACTAAGAAAATCTTGTAAAATTCTAAAACTTGGAATACTTCCAAATGTTTCAAGTTTTCAACATCTCTTTCCAAATAATCACCAGAAAAACCGCCTCGTCCCAAAAAAGTGGCGCCAAAGTCGTCTTCGTCGACTTCTTCTTTGATTTCTTTCTGAACTCCTCCGACAGTTGCCTTTAATAAACATGATGAGAGGGCATTTTTTGAAGGAAACGAACAGTTTTCGCGGCTGAAGATTCCCCTGAAACGGGGACATAGCCTACACGTTTGAGCAGCGGTTGCTCCGTCTTTTTCAAATATTTCTTTGTATGCGGCAGGGCTGGCGCTTCAGCCGCTAGGATATAACTGAAAATGGGATCGACGAAATAATCAACTGAAATTTCCGATTGATTTCGCATGGTTAATCTACTTACAGCAGCTTTTTTCGCTGGCTAACTCATTCTCGGGCAAAAGGTGGATAATGGCCGCTAAAAGGGAGAGGCTCAGAAAAAAGACGCAGAAAGGGAGCAAAAAAAGCACCTTTATCGAGCCTTCCATTTTTTCTAGAACTTTGAAGGCTCAAGGAATGGTGGAGAAAGGAAGAGGCAGCAAAAATGGTGCATAAGAGCCGATGAAATGGCGCAAAAATGCAGCAAAAAAAGAGCCTTTTTCCATCCTTTCCGACTCTCGTACATGATAGCCAAGCCAAGCACAAATCTACAAGAAACCGAAAAACCCACACGCCAACGTCGAACGAAACTCCAGGCCCCAGGTGTACGCCTATATTTGCCAGAGAGCGGAGAGCCGTCGTTTTTTGACGGATTCTTCAATTTTTCCGTTCAAAAAGTTGGAAAAATCAATAATTCACCTTTTGGCAGGAGTTATGTCGGTATCGAAAACCTCGGTGTCCAGGAGATACTGTAAGCTTATAAATCAGATATCGGCAATATCTCCAATCCGAACCAAGGGCTCCTTCTCAGGCTGGAATTCGCCTTCTTCGGGTTTCTCGCCGAAAAAAACGACCGAAAATTCTCCGAGAGTTTTCCGCTGTCCACGCCCGACGATTTTCTTCACTGCGGAGAGAGTTTTCTTCTGGAAAAGAATTAATTAATTAATTTCAGGAATTTTCAGTTAAATTACAAAATAGTTGGAATCTTCCAATGCTCCGCTTCCAAAAGGCTGTCGGTCGTTGGTGAAGTAGAACACTGACTGATGGCGGGTGTTCGAAAAGCTGAACCAAATGGTCATTAATTAGTCATCTGAAACGAAAAATGAAACCTTGCAAACTCTCTCTTGCAGTAATTGAGGATCTGAGCCAGATCCGAGTTGTAGAATCCACCGGAAATGCTTTCGAAAGCGTCTTTGATGTTTTCTGAAGCTTGATATGTTTTGAAAAATGGATAGAAGGATTGATCATTATCAAATGTATCATTTTTCACACACAGGTACTAAAATTTACGGAAGAAATGTAGGAAAATACTCGGGCAAAGTTGGAATGGAATAAAAGAAAAAGGCTTAAAAAAGGCTGCATAGAGGCCGCAAAAAGAGTCCCTTATCGAACCTTTTATTTTTTCTTCGGTTTTAAAATCTCAAGAAATGGTGGAAAAAAAGGAGAGGCAGGAAAAATGGTGCATAAGGGCCGATAAAAGGGCGCAAAAAGGCAGCAAAAGGGAACATTTCTACGGCGCCTTTTTCCACCCATCCGACTTTGCCTGTGTATCATAATAAAAATAAATGAAATTTCTTTGCTCAGTTTGATTCAAATTCAAAAAACCCGCCAATTTGTTAAGTATCCATTTTGAGCCAGGTTTTTATGATTTTTATCTCTACAGAATCCTTCCGGGAAGCTTTCTTTCATTGCACAAGGGCATGCGCCTTTAATATAGCCTGAAATTTCAGTTTTATTGAAGGCGCATATAAAAAGCATTCCACACGCCTTTATTAAAGGCGCATGCACAGAAAAAAGCTTTCTTTCAATGCACAAGAACATGCGCCTTTAATTGAGCCTGAAATTTCTGTGTTATTAAAGGCGCATATATAAAGCATTCCACACGCTTTTATTAAAGGCGCATGCACAGAAAAAAAGCTTTCTTTCAATGCACAAGGGCATGCGCCTTTAATTAAGCCTGAACTTTCTGTTTTTCTAAAGGCGCATATATAAAGCAGGTCACACGCTTTTATTAAAGGCGCATGCACAGAAAAAGGCTGCGACTTTTTACTGGAAGCTTCCCGGAAGGGTTCCGTAACCCGGATGAAGCTGTCAAAAAATGCACCATCGTCAAGCAAGGCTTTGATTTCATTGACTTCGTCTTGCGAAGGGACGCCGATCGGCAATAAAACGACGCTGTTCTCGGCGGCTTTGTCCGTGGTTTTCTTCTGAAATGGAAGGAATTTTTGAGGCTTAAAGCTTTTTTAGAGCTGATTCTAGAATATTTTCCTATGTTCTGTACATTTTTTTTTCTTATTGCGTCATAGGGATCATTCGTAATGATTTCAGTTCGTTCTAGAAAGCTCGAATTATCATATATTCTTCTAAAAGGTTTCAAATAATCCTTGTGTGTTCTATAACCTTCACGGAAAATCTAAAACTCAAGATTGGCTTATTTTTCAATCTGATCTAAGCTTCACCTTCATTCTGGAACATTCCATAACCTTAAAGAACTATATAAACCTTTTTTTTACTGTTATAATGAAGCTCTTTTGTCCCATTTCTTCCCACTAATAAATCCTCTCCCCCAACGGGCCATTTTCGGGCATAACAGGAAGGAATCAATGAAAACCGTGTTAGTAACGACGACTCCGACGTGATTGTTCAGCGATCGCAAGCAACAGACGTTGAGAAGTTCGCGGAAAAACCAACTAAAAACAATGAAAAGTCGAATCAAAACATGAGAAATTTCTAGATGAATTGACAAGTATTTTATTGAAAAAATAAGAGAATAAAAACTTTCCTAAAGTTTTTCAAAGCTTCTTGTTGAACAGGATTTTTAAGAGAGTAAAAAGATGTTCGAAAGGAGTAAAACAAAAGTAAATAAAACCCAAAAATGATTTTAAAAGACCAAAAGCTCCGTCTTCTTGAAAACTTGTGAATAATGACATTAGGAGATAAAAAGATTATCCACCTTTTTCCAAAAAACAAAAATTGAAATGAACCACTTCTTTTTTTCAATGAATTTGGAAAGCCTTTCAAGATTAATTCAATATTTTAAAAGCGAACATCAACAGCCTTCCGAAAATCGCAGTCGTTGCCGCCGTCAAACATGGATTCAGAACCATCGATAACGAAAAAGGTGTACTGAAACACAAAAGCTCAACAATTTCACATTGACATCAAAAACTTTTTTGTTCGCTTGTCCGCCACGGAAACCTTCTGTATCGTCGTTATCGTCCGCCATGTTAGTATATTGGATTAGCTGAAGAAAACTTTTCTTTTTCAAAAAAATCACTTTTGTTGAAGCAAAAAGCTTAGAAAAATGAAAGTTTCGCAATTTTCAACTTTCCGCAATTTTGCAAACGGCGCTGCACGTAAAAATACAGAATTTTTGAAATTCGAGAGATTCGGAAAAGTTGGCGGCATATTGGAATTTTATATGACGTGCAAACAGCAAGAGTCATAGTTTGTGATAATATTCCTTATCAATTGCAATTCAAGGTGACGGGAAAAACCATTATTTTCAAAATAATGATTATATAGAAATTTTTACATTATATTTTCCTCGAATTAAGAACCATTTTTTAGTGCTCCAACTGCAGTAAACTTTTCTTAAATCCAAGGGAAATTCTATTTTTCTTTTTAAATCTCTGAGGTATGGATAAATTTAATTAAAAAAATAATTTAATCCAAGACAGTTTTCTTGTTTATTTTTTTCAGCATGTTCCTATGGCTACCACCGCTCTAGGAAACAATGTGATTTTTCAATTTTCGATTTTTCGCAATTTGTTTAGCTCAATCTTACACTGATGCGGTCAATGACGGAAAAAAAGATATACTGTTCGCTGAAAAAAATAGTCGCTTTTTCCAAAAGATCCCAGTTTTTTTTAATTAAATATTTTTTTCTTTACAATCAGCTTCTCATAAAGCAATCTTGTGCACAGAGAAGCTTTTAAAAATCAAAATCCAAAAAGAATAACTCAAATACAACGTTACTCTTCACTTAAACTGCCATTGAAATGAAAAAAAGGCAAATTGATGAATAAGGTCTCAAAAAGAACCAATCTTTCTTCATTTTCAGTAAAAATATGATTGCATTTTTCAACAAGATCACCTCAAAATGAAAAAAAGCCTGTTGACAAATTTATTTCAAGTTGAAATGTTACGCGTTAAGTGAAGAGCACATGGTACAAAGCATATCGAAATGAAAATAACCCGGTGGGAATAAAAAAAGGCATCCGCGATGTTATATTAATGAGAAGATTAGTCAGATTAGAAAAGTTATGAAAAATGTGAAAAATAAGAGATTGTTCATTTCAAGCGACACATGGGAGCAAAAATGGAAGCCAAATCGACACGATTGAAAGAGTTGTTGACCAAGAACTCGTCGACCACTTCCAGCATCTGATGATACGTTTGCCAGACGGACATGTAGTCATTTTTGTTCGATTGCAGTTCTTCTGAAAAAGGGAGACAAGTTAGGTTTCCGGAGAGAACGAACTTCGTTGGTCGTTCGTCAAGGCCGCCTCAGCCTTTTTAAAGTCGACGATGGAACGGAAGAACATTTGCTGTTCGTAGAGTTGCTTGCAGGTGTACTGAAATGAGTAGTTACATTTTTTTTCAAATTGCAAAATCGATGGTTGATTAGATCTCAAACCACCTCTATAGTGGCAACTTTAGTAGTTTTAGTCATCTAGTAGTACCAGTTAGAACTCTATAGTAATTTTTAACCCCTAAAGTGGCCACTAATTTGACTACTATAGTGGCCACTAAACCGTCAAAATCCTGTGGAGGCCACTATTTTTTTTTAAGGACCTTTAAAAATCTGAAAAGCTCTGCTGAAAAAATTTGTTTTTCTAGCATCTTTTCATCAAGCATTGCATAAAAGATTTCTTGGGGACCCTTAATAGATCTTTTTTTTTTTAAAGGAGCCTTTGAGAATTTTTTTTTTCCTTTTCGTCCAAGTTTAAGGCCTGATCCAAAGTGAAAAATATCGGTTAAAAGTCATTAGAAAATCTTTTTTTGAAAGAAACTTCCGAGGGTTTTCTCAGTTTTCCAGAACCCTGATCCGACTGAATTTTCACATTGTTTGAATCTTAGGGAGCACTGAAATAAATAATCAACTAGAATACGTTTTTGAAAAGTACTGAACTAATTTTCGTCATAGCTAGAAACGTGCTTCCCCCCGCCCCTCTCAGGGAGGCAAAATCGACTTTAATTAATGAAAACTTGGTAGGAGGGATCTGTGGTTTCTGATAATGGTCTGCCCATGTATGATTATCGCGAATCTTTGTATTTTTTTTTCAAACTTTCATCGCAAAGTTCAAGCTGAATATTCGCAATAATTCCCCAAAACTCTGCCAAAACATGCCTCTTTGCGCAAGATACCGCCCGAACACTTGGGACACTCCATTCCTTCGCGGTTCCAGCGAAAAGACACGATATTCGTCTTGTACTCGCACATCGGCTCGTCGCATCTGGAGACTCTTTGGATTTCTCTCAAATCTCGGGGATTCTAACTTGAAGGCGGAAGTGACGTGTCGGTCGACGTAGGCCTTCAATTGCAAGCGGAGGTCGTTCAAAAGCTTGCCGTCTGGAATTCCATTCCCGCAGCTTGAGCACGACGTCGGGATGGTTCTCGGCTTCACGTCTCCCGCCTGACGGAAGCAGATTGATGATAAATGAATGACACATAAAAATAGATATTAATGCAGGAAAGGCTAACTCAAGAAGCACCAAACTTTTTAGGGAACGTTTTTTACTCCCCCCCAAAAAAAAATTCTCGTTTTCTAGTTAGGACACTTCAAAAACCCGAAACAGCGCTTTTTTGGCCTAAAAAACGTTCTTTGGCTAGTTTCAAGCTTGTCTCTCTGAAGTAGTTTATATGAGACGATACTGTAGAAGCCTCATTGGAAAAGTGTTCCAGAACCAAAAAAAAAGTCTTGACTCAGTGGCTGCTCTCATTCCAATTCTTCCACCTAGAGCACGACCTCGGGGGTTCAGCCACAACATCAGCTACATACTAAGCTCGTCAAGACTGTATGAACTACGCGTAGAAGAGGGCCGTATAGCTATAGCCGATTCACGGCTAACTTGGGACGCTAGGAGGCGTGGCTTGTCTGCGCTCTCCACTAACCAGGGCACTGTCTCGTCTCTTTTCGTGGCAGGACCCTTTTGTCGATGGTTCAAGCCAGCCGTGAATCAGCTATAAATCACGGCTAGTTCGGGACACAGAGGGGGCGTGGTCTGGTGCATTATCGTGTCAAGACCTTTTTTTTTTTTGATAACTCAAGCCTAAGCTTTGAATCAGCTGTAAGACCATGCTTCCAACTTGATCAAGTTCAAGCTTGCTAAGTGCAGTTTTTCGTTATAACTTGCAAAGTAAAACAATCAAGTGGACCCATCATTTTGAGCGTTTTTTGAAACGTACCTTTCCAATGACATCACCAAATTGACAGAATAACTATCTTGTCTTGAAAATATTTCATAAACCGTACTGAGGAGTTTCTGAGGGGTCCCTATAGGAGTTTGTTGTTTTAGGGACCCGTATAGGGGGCAAAATAGGGCCTCTATAGGGGTTTAGGGTCTAACTCCCCCACGAAAAATAATTCATAAACCGTACTGAGGAAGTTCTGAGGGGTCCCTATAGGAGTTTGTTGTTTTAGGGGCCCCTATAAGGGTTTAGGGTTTAACCTGACCCCTAAGCCCCTATAGGGATAACTTAAAGGCGAGCTGAATATATGACTGTATCTGGTTCACGACTGGCCCGGGTCATCAAAAAGGGTCCTGACACGATAAAAAAGGAAAAACAGTGTGTGGTCTTAGAAGAGCGTAGACAGGTCATGCCGTGAATCGGCCACAAAACAACAAAATGTGTTATCGATCGATATTGATTGATTCAAATGGAACAACTCTCTATATTTTACCTCAAGAACGAGACATTTCCTCATCTCGGCCGTCAGACCGCAGCCGTCTGCCCCACAAGTTATGATCAGAGGGTCACACGTATCATAGGCCAACTGCAAGAATACATTTCTCCGATCATTTAAGGATTCTGAAGACCTCAGGAGTCCAAACGGCGTCGTCCTCGTTTTCGGCCGCAGCTACGGCGTGTGCAGCCGCCGCACGTCGATAATTGCTCGAGTCCATTCCTGAGCCAAAACTTTGGACAGGTGGAAAATAGCAATAATCACCTAGAGCTTCGGCGATCCGAACGGCGTCGATCTCTTCAAGGGGGGCGCAGAGACGCGAGACGACCGGGTGAATTTGTTGGGCGAGGTAGTAATGGTGATCTGTTGGCAATAGACAAGTTAACTGAGAAAAGTGTAAGGGGACCCGATAGGAACTTGGCAACTTCGGGGTACTCGTGGGGAGAAAATTTCAGGGGTACCATAGCTTTCCTTGAACCCCTAGGACCCCTGTCGGGATAAATTAAAAATGATTTGTGTGACGGGCATTTTTTGCAAGCGTAAGGGATGAATATAAGTAAGCGACTTCCCGTAAAAACTTGATCCTACCCCTACAGGGGTCCCTTTTAATTCAGCACCTATAGGAGGATCTAAACAAGATTTTCCGGACCCCGGGGTAGGCCCCTACAAGGGACCACATTCACCTCTCCCCTAAACTTTTCTTAGAAAGGGTACAAACTCTTCCTCTGAAATTTCGCAGCCACAGAAGGAAAACCGCGCAGATTCAAAAATTTGAAACTTTTCCATTTTTTCAACATGCGTTTCTTTTCATCTTCTAACTGCATGAAATGAGACTTCTGTGGGTTTGAAATTTCGCGCGAACTGGACACATAAATTTTGAAAACACACAATCCTTCGGGCCTGCTCAAAGTGTGTAGTAATGAAATACGCTTTACTAATGAAACAAAAACTCAAGTTGAAAAAATAGAAAACAATTGGCCGCTTCTGCGCAAATTTTCGGATTTTTTGACCTTTGCTTATTATTATTCTCTCCTTTTTCTATTAATATCAAGCGCAAAAAAATAATCTAAATTTTTATCTCTCTCCAGAAGTGACGGCGCAGTGCAAACCGGACGGTAGCCAGCGCTTTTGGGATTTTTTGACGCCAATATAAAGAAATCTGCCCAACGAATACTTTCCCTTTGACAAAATTGGAAATTCCCAAGTTCTCACCAATTTTCAAGGTGGCGCTTCCTTCAATCTCCGACCTGTGGTAGGCCCTCTGAGTGGCCGCATTTGTGCTCCCATCCTATACAGACAATTTCCTTATATCCTTCTGAAAGTGCATACTTCGCAAATAACGTATTCGATGATGTCGCCATGTCGGAAGGAGAATTTGCCGCTTTCATTGAGACGGGCGGCGGTCGAGGCATGGGGCTGCGACTTGAGGTCCGCGTACTCCCTCGGGTTCCTCGTCAGTTGCTATAAAGGGGCCGACGTTTCTTTCTTTTAGGAGAAACGGAACATGATTCAAAACAAGTGTTCCTCAAATAGTCCGTTTTCGCGACTTCTCTGCGCCCTCCTCGTCTCTCGACGTCTCTCTAATGTTGACGCACTATTTCCATGTTTCTGTGGCTTCGCCGGTGAGGGAACAGAGAAACGCAGACACTCGAAAACTGTCAAGTCGCGGCGGACGGACTATACAAAAGGTTGCAAGTACACTTTTCTAATTTTTTTCTTCGGATCAATTTTGTTGCAAAGCTAGAAGCCCATTTCTCGACGAAACCTTGGAGATTTGGAAGAGTTCAATGGGGACGGCGCCGGCGTCGAGTTGGGCGCGAATGTTCTTTAAAAGTTCGTTGATCGAGGCGACGAGCTGGTCCCTCGAAAGGTTCGCGTCGAGGATCCGGTCGACGACAGAGCTAAAAGGAAAATATCGTAAACTGAAACTTTCTCTATTTTATAATTCAAGTCTGTTCAGATTTTGAGTTTGGTCGCTGCTCAAGCTCCGCCCCTAAATGTCAACCAATCTGAGAGAGCGATGCATCCACAGTTTTTCAAGTGACGTCATTGGACTTGACAATCGAAGCACCCCCCCTACGTTAAAGAAATGGGAAAGGGATTATTCTGAAATGAGAGAGGACTTGTTCGGATGAGCTCTGCGGGCGCTATTTCAAAGTAGGAGGGGGGATTTGAAAAATTGCTAAGGATCGGCTCCTGTTTTTGTACTGCGGGGGGCATTATGAAATACAAATTCTCACCCCCCCTAACATGAAGTCCTCTGATTTTACCCCCCCACCCCCTCCCTCACATGAAGTCCTCCTATTTTTTCCCCCAGATCGGAACTTGGCTTGATGGGGCCTTGTTAGATGGTGTGTGGGGATTCTTGAACTTCTCCCAAAGTTAGAAAGAGCACAAAATCCCCCCTCCCAAATTACAAACCTTCCAATATCCTTGGCGAGTTGGGACCAATCTCTGCGGACAATGTCCAGCCCCTTCAGCTCCTTCTTCTCCTCGTTCGTGTCCAAGTTGAGGGTCAACGCCGCATATTTCTTCTTTTTCAGGAGGAGAAGCCTCTTGAAGACGCCATCGAGTTCGAGTTCCAGAAGGCGATGACACTTGTTCACCTGCTTCTTGATCTGAAAGGAAGAGCTCGGAAATGGGGATATATTGGATGAGGAGGACTTCGAAGCCGAGCTTTTTCGCTTGGGCAAGGTCCAGGGAGTTGGTGTTGATCATTATGGAGTCGGTATCACCGTAGATGACCGTGTAGCCAATCTTTTCCACCAACTCTTTCGAATGCATCAGAATCTGTAAGTTTTCCGCTTTTTAGCTTTCTATAATGATGGGGGGTTTTTTGCGGCCTATTTATTTCTTCTGGAATTTCACCAAACGACACTCCGCTGTGCCGCTGCGAACCTTGGTCGCCCTTTTTATTTATTTATTGATTCATTAAGGTACTCTACTTTCATGTGCCCCACAGCAATAAAAATCAATTGAAGGCGTGACCTAGATTCGAAAAACGCTTCGCGACCGCACGCAGCGGAACAGCGGAACGTCGTTCGGTGAAATTTCAAGTCGTGGCACACAGACTATAGGATCCTTCACTTTCAAAACAGTACCTCTCGTCCTTTAGAAGTGACCAAAGCCGCAATGGGTTTCGCGTAGAACCTCGAGTACTGGAACCCAAGGCAGCCGTACATACTGTTCGCCGTCAACTTCAGAGCCATTTGGCGGATGTCCAGCTGCCGTTTCTCGGCCTCGTTCTTTTGGTATCTCATCAGAGATTTGACATCTCGACGGCATTCCACGAGTTTCCGAATCTCTCTCGGGAGGACACCTTCTTTCAGGGAAGGGTCCGGAACATCGGGAACTTCGTCACCGTCCTGAAAGTACCAACCATGAAGAGCTAGGGGGAGGAGTTCAGTTTTCTTTGCGATAAACCGAGCCAAAAAAGAAACTTTGAGCTTCCTGATTTTTATTAATCAAAATTATCCCTGCTTTGATTTTTAAAATGGAAAATGCCTTTGGAGCGCGGGAATTTGAACCATAAAAATTTCAAGAGAATCTAGGCTAAAATCTTTCATGCAGTTGAGCGCATTATTATAGTCCATTCTGACCCAAGTTTTCCCGATTTTCATTTTCTCCCGAGCTACAGAACCCTTCTATACGTTTTTATTTGATCCAACATCCCCGTAATACTTTTAATGCACGGGGTTTTTGTTATTGTTAGAAAAAACGAAATCAAAAATGAAGGGGGCGGAGCCAAAACTTCGTGTGACGTCATGGGCGACAGGGAATATTAAAGGCGCATGCTCAATGGGTCATGAGACGAAACAATCACCCATTGAAAAAAGACAGCTTTTCTGTTGCCGTGCTCAAAGTGATTCCGCGAAATTCAAAATAGCCGTCAGAAAGTGAAAAATATAACTAAATTTCGGAGACTCAGAGATAATTTTAAATTTCACGGCGTGTGCGAAAGCGCCACGGTGCATGCACACTACACACTACACTTTACGGAAAAAAACGCTAAAAAAAATATCCGTTCTATTAAAGGCGCATACACAGAAACAGGCCGTGCACATTGAAAGGAAGCTTCCCGAAAGGGTTCTGTAGCTCTTAAATCGTGACAAGTTTGCGCGGAATGGGCTATAGAATTAACTCACTGGAAAGGTTAGGAATAATTGTACTTAAAAACTGTTATCATTACAAAAACTCTGAAAAAGTGACTAGGTTCATTGGCTCCAAGTTCAATCTCTTAACAAACCTTTTTATGGGGGACGGTCGTGAAGCAGAGGTTGTACTCCTGGATGATGCTGGGATAGAGGGAGTTGAAATCCAGCAACAAGATGAGCGTTTCATAGAGACCTAGGAAACTCGCTTTGATACTTTTATTTTTCCGACCAAACCTTTGATTGGCTCCAAGACAAGGCCACCAGAGTACTGGGCCTTTCCCTTGGTTTTGCCGCCGGTCTCCTCTTCTTGTTCGCCTTCAATCATCGTCTCGTTCAGGGTCTTTCCAGCACCCCCTAACAGTCGGAATTTGATCAGGGGTTCATATATTCCAAAATAAACCCTTCTTTCCGAACTGCGCCTTGTCGGGGGCTATCAGAGTGTCACGATGGAAAGCGTGAAGAAGGAGATACTCGTTGCGTTCCGCTCTACCGCCCATCATGGTTCGAGACTAATAAAAATTGATATGAGAAGTGGGAAACAGTTAATTTTTGTTAGATTTCCTTCATTCTATTCGCTATTTTTTTCTCTTTTTTCAAACAAGGAAGGTCATAGCGGCAGGGAAATCCCTCAAATTTGACCAGATTACACCTTGACGTACCAAAAGAGCATTCTGAAATTCCCAACTTGCTCAACCTCTCAGTTTTGGAGAGATAAGGGCTCGAAGCCTAAAGAAGCCTAATTGAATGGGTTTCAGAGGTTTTCGCAACTTTGACGTACAGCGACAAGATCCCATCCCAGTCAAAAATTTGAAAAATATACTGAAATAAGCACGCAACAAGGGGGGGGGGGGATAGGCCGCACCCCGGAATAGGATCCAGCCAACGTAGGAACTTTGAGGTGCCCTTTCTCAAGAACTAAAAAAATTGTGCAGGTCAAACCCGCCCCAGCCACACACGGGGGGGGTGGGCCGCAGTTAAGGGGAGGGGGATAATAAATCATTTCCCCTTCCAAAAACATTGTTAACCAAACCGCGACGCCGCCAACGATGTTGGTGATTTGCATGAAGAGGGGCAGGGCGTTGAGCTGGACGATCACTTGGAGGGCGAGCAGTGAGTCGAGCCAGGAGACGTCGATCAGTTGGAATAGTCGCTCCAACGAGCTTAAATTATCCCTTTTCCTTGCTTTTTCCATTGCATCCAAACGTGTAGCAGCTGGCGACGTCTTCGACTTCTTTCCGCTGTTTGGAGAGCAACTGTGCGGAAAGTTCCGTCAGGTCGTAGCTTCTGGCCTTCACCAATTCCATCGCGGCCAATCTGAACCTTGCAAGTGGGAATTGTTGGAAGATCACGCTCAGCTTCTTCTAGAATTTCTGGGTAAATGTAAAATGGTTGGTAATGGCCGCTAAAAGGGAGAGGCTCAAAAAAGGTCGCAAAAAGGCAGCAAAAAGAGCCCCATTATCGATCGAACCTTCCATTTTTTCTGGGATTTTAAAGGCTCAGTAAATGGTGGAATAAGCAAGAAACAGCAGAAATGGTGCATAAGGGCTGAGAAAATGGAGCAAAAAGGCAGCAAAAAAAAGAGCCTTCATCACCCTAAATAGAACATTTCTGTGAAGCCTTTTTCGACCATTTCCGACCATGTTTTTTAGACTTTTACGGTGTTATATCATGGTGATTCACTGTATAGCTCCTAGAAATTTCCACATCTTTCTAAAATATTCCTAAATTTTCCAGAATACTCTATAACCTTCGGGAAAGATCTTCAAGCCTCTATAATGTTCCATTTTTCGCCATATACTTTCAAAACTCTCCATTTCTTAAGGAACATTCCAGAGTCTTCCGGATCGGTCCTTGCCTTAAGCCGATTCACGGCTAGCTTGAGAGACTAAGAGACAGAGCAATGTCTGCGCTCTCCACCAATTCGGTACTGTCTCTTCTTTTTTCGCGTCAGGATCATTTTTTCCATAATTCAACCCAGCTTTGAAGTGGCTACGTATAAATTAAATTTTTGTTCTTTTTAGTTCTTGCTCACGAATAAACTTCCTCTACAACTTTAAGCAAGACAAACTGCTTTTTTGGATTTTTCAAACGATGTTAGTTAAATTTAAATCTACAAATCAAACGCTCCTTCATGTACCACCTCTCCGCGGTGATGGGGATCAACGACCATTTATGGCGGCAACGTCATAAATGGCGGCTAACGGTACACCGGTCACGCAGTTCGCCTTGCTTTATGCTAATAGAATGGGCGGTCCTCCTAGCCCTGGCAAGGCAACGAGGATAACCAGACCACAAAAAAGCTAAAACACGTTCAACAAGACGGCCCCAGTCCTCCGCCCGTCGGTCACGCGCCTCTCCGGTATCGGGGGCTGCCTCTGCCGACGAGGGGCGATCAAATCTCGGAGCAACAGGATACCATAGAAACGGACTACGGACGCGCCACGGTGACTGTCTACGTTTCGGAACCCTCAACTGCCGCTCGCTCGCTTCCGATGCAGCAAAAGAGCAATTGCTCGCGGCAAACCGAAACGCACTCATCGACATAGTGGCGCTCCAGGAAACAAAAATCTCAAGACACCAGCTGTAAGACTTGGCCAAACGGTGAACTTCTCATCCTCGGCCACAAAGTCCCTGGGAAGAACGTCGGCGGCGTCGGTTTCCTCGTCAATCGCTCGGTCCAACACCTCGTCGACTCGCACGAAATCGTCAACGCCCGCCTCGGCATCCTCCGACTCAACCTAGGAAAACGAGGAAGACTCACCATCATCAACGTCTACTCGCCGACCTCACCAGAAGCCGAATCTAAGGCTAAAAGGGAAGAGAAGGAAAAGGAACTTGACGATTTCTACCGGAAGCTCGAGGAAACGATCCAACGAGAGAAGGCGTACTACATCTTCGTTCTGGGTGACTTCAACGCGAAGATGGGCAAGTGCGCCACTCCCTCGATTCGTCACGGGAAGCACGGACTCGGAATTCGGAACGACAACGGAGAACGCCTAGCCGAACTTCTCGACTCCAGAAGGCTCTACCACGGCAATTCTCTCTTCGAGAAGCCTGATCGGAGACGCTGGACCTGGAAATCGCCCAACGGAGACACCACCAACGAGATCGACCACATTCTGGCCAACCGGAAATGGTCTCTCCTCGACGTTGCCGTACTACCCAGTTTCGACGTTGGATCCGACCATCGACTCGTTCGCGCCAAGGTCCGTCTGAACCAGAAGTTCCTGAAGAAAGACTACCACCAGCCATCGAGACCGAGAAGACCAACCTACGACATCACCACGTTGGAGGAGAAGATCTCGGAGCACGACTGGCAGCTTCTCGACGACCCGACAGCCGACTACGAATCCCTCTGCGATGGCCTCATCAGATGTGCAGAACCTGCAGCTCGACCAACCTCGTCTCTACCGCCGCGACTCGACCAACGAGCGAAAGATCTGCTGCGAAGAAGAGGAGAAGTCAAACGAGACCCGCAGGCCACGCACCTAGAACGTCTGACGATCGACAAAGCCTGCAGAATGGCCGTGCAAGAGTCTCTAGCCAACCGACGCAGGAGTGCACTTCTTCAGACAGCTGAGAAACGTCAAAGCCTCAAGAAGAAGAAGTTCGAGCTCGTCGACGAGCGAACGGTGATGACAGCACTGAAGGACGAGAACGGCCAGCTGAAGACGTCAAGGAACGAGATGGAGCGCCTGACGGTCGACTTCTACACGAAACTCTTTCGAAGCGACGTTCCCGTCCCCAGAACACCAACGCCGCCACCAGAAGATGAACCCCCGATCCTTCCCGAAGAAGTCAAGTACGCCATCAGGAAGCTGAAGGTCGGAACGGCCGCAGGACCCGACAACATCTCATCCGAACTGCTGAAGGCTGGAGGAGACTCGCTGTACCGACTACTTGCCCGGCACTTCTCCAAGTACCTGAGCGAAGCCTCTATTCCTGAACAATGGAAAAACATCCAAGACGATCCTCATTCCGAAGAAGGGCGACCTCACCGACCTGAACAACTTCAGACCGATCTCCCTCTTATCGGTCGTCTACAAGTTGTTCACCAAGGTCATCGTCAACAGACTAGAGAAGCAACTCGACAACTTCCAACCGCCCTCGCAGGCTGGCTTCCGACGCAACTACTCTTGCCTCGACCACATCCACGCCTTGACCCAGGTGGTGGAACGGCACCGGGAGCACCAGATGCCACTTGCGTTGGCCTTCGTCGACTACTACAAGGCCTTCGACAGCGTGGAGATCAACGCCGTCTTGAATGCTCTTGCCTCCGCCGGAGTCGCCACGAAGTACGTCGAGCTGATCGCCAACAGCAACGAGGGAACGTCCACGACCATCCAGCTGTTCGACAAGAAGCTTTCGATCCCCATCAGGAAAGGTGTTCGCCAGGGAGATACCATCTCCCCCAAGTTGTTCTCCACGGCACTAGAAGACGCGATGCGCCAACTTGGATGGGACGAAGAGCACGACTGGGAAGACAGTACAGACATCAGAGGCATCAACATCGACGGCAAGGTCCTCACAAACCTCCGCTTCGCCGACGACATCGTACTCTTCTCAAGCTCCACCACCGAACTGTCCTCCATGCTGAACGATCTGGACGAAGTCGGCAAGAAGATCGGCCTTAAGATGAACGTCAAGAAGACGCAGTGGATGAAGAACCGCTTCTGCGACCAAGGCAAAGTCACCCTTGAGGGCCGCGACCTTCAGGAGGTCACATCCTACATCTACCTTGGCCGGGAAGTAAACATGGTGAACGACCTGCAAGCAGAGATCGGCAGACGCAAACGCGCTGGATGGGCCGCCTTCAACTCCATCAAAGAAGTCACCAGTCAGCTGAAAGACCCGAAACTGCGAGCTCACATCTTCGAAGCGTCGATAATCCCTGCCATCTCCTACGGTACCGAAGTTTGGCCTGACACGAAGAAAAATGCAACCGCCCTACGAACTTCCTACCGCGCACTGGAACGTGCTCTCATCGGCACCACTCGCTTTGAGCAGTGGAAAAAGAACAGAGGAGCACAGACCTCCGTCAACTGTCCCAAATCCGGGATCTAGAAGAGCACATACAACGCGGGAAACATCGTTGGAGCGGCCACGTCATCCGCAGACAAGACGACCGCTGGTCCACGAGATTAACACACTGGATTCCGAGAAACATCAAGCGCCCACTCGGGCGCCCACCGACCAGATGGACGGACTACTTCCGCAAGAACATCAGTCAGCCAGGCCGCCACTGGATGACCGTCGCGCAAGACCGAGCCGCCTGGAGAACGTGTGGTCCACGCTGAGAACATCAGCGAAGATGGACCATCAAAGTATCAAAGTAAGTAAATCAAACACTCCTAGATCAACTATCCTCCACATCAACGCTGAAAAAAAAACCCTCCAGAAATTTCGATCCGATTACTCTTTCGCAAACCTCTTTCGAGCAACCCTGCTGAGGGCACAACTGAAGAAGAAGGGTTCAAAAGAAAACTACATGTTTTTAAAATAAAAAAACCCCCTAGCTCTGCTCAACACTTCCTCAGTAGTCAAATACAATGTTAGAGACGAGAAAATTCAGAAAAAGGCTTCAAAAGACGAGCCTCGAATCGAGGAGAAGCCGACCAGCCGTGAGTTCCCATTGAGCCGCTTTGCTGTGTCCGACTTTTCCAATATTGAGGATTCTTTTAAGCCTGGATATCCGCGACCAGTTCGCAATCTTCAACTTTTCGAGTCGTGACACGAGCAGCGTGATGAGAGCCGAGAGGTCATGGCTCTGAAAAAAAAGCGGAATTTGTTTTTGAGGGTTCTTTTCTTGATTTTTGATCTTAAATCTGTTAATTAAGGTGATATAGGAGTGAGAATAATTCGTTTCAAAAGAAGAAACAAAGAGAAAAGAAATAATTATGTATATCAATGAATAAGCCTGAAATTCAGTTAAAACAGTGTTCATCTTAAACGGATTCTGAAAGTCCTTCAGTTACTCAGCCACTACATGTTCGTTCTTCCATTCTAGGAGCCTAATCACGGTGCAAATAAAAAAACCAGAAAATTGTTTCCCAGAACTTCAAAGCTCAATTTTTAGTTCTACTACAAGAGCAAGTTTCCTATTCCCGAAGAGTACTGTAGGGGAAATTCCGCATTCCGATTCTAAAAAAAGCCGCGGTGCACCCATAAATGGGCAGTCCAGGCCGCCGACCCCTCCTACCAAATTTCCCTAAATTAAAGGCCGCGCTTTTCGGGGGGTAGGCCGCACCCCGGGATGAGATCCAGCCGACGTATGTTACTACCTCCCTGAGGCTGAAACTTGCATTATTGTGACCAAGAGTGCCTCATTGAGGTTGAAAAGGAAATTTTCACACACTTTTTCTGAATTCTTGTGAGCCAATCCCTCCTCCGAGGCTGAATGAGTCCTGTCTCCGCCCATTTATGGGTGCACCATGCGTTGAATCTTCGGCGCAACCCGTTTTTCTTCAAATTCACTTATTCCGTACGCGATTTCGAAACGGTTGATTTCTCAATAGTACAGTTTTCATTAGTTAGACCCTGCTAAGCTGTGACAATCGTTTAAAGAAGGATTTTCTTTGAAAATTTGCCTACGGGGTGCACGCCAACTAGGACCAACGCGGGGGTGCACCGAGAATATCAAGAAAAACCCCTTATTTCTAGGTTCACTACTTGTCAGAGCTCAGAATGCTGACATACAGTACTCCTCACAAATAGAAAAACTTACAGACGATTTCTCGAGACCCTACGACTAAATATCTCTTCTCTCCGCTGACCCACCAGGATGACGTCCGGCTCGAACTCGGCGATTCTAGCCAGGAACAGGGTGAGGAGAGCTTTCTCGTTGGGCGCCGTGGAGATGATCTTCTCGAGCCGTCTTTGTTCCAAGACGGATTTGAAGTTGAAAGGCATGGTACCGTTGACCGGCTTGGTGATGACTGAAAATTGTTATTTCTTTCGAAAAGGAAGTGATTCTGACGGCATTTCCTCTGCCATTGCTTGACATCGGCGCTGGGGTGAACCAGGTTGCAGTTGCGGTTGTACAGCATTGAAATCATGCAGATCTGAACAGACTCTACGATGAAGATTCTTTTTTCTATAGTTTATTTTTCGCGACTTGAAAGGGCTTCTCTGCGTCCCCTAGCGCCTCTCATGTTGACTTGCTATTTTCAGGCTCGTCGAGAGACGAGGAGACTCCAGGGTGGTCCCTAGAGTGGTTAGGGGTCAAAAAATCCAGTGTGATAACCCATCATCAGAAGTGCGGTCGCAACTTTTTGAGTCTGTTCCTCCTACTGTAGCCATGTTACGGTAGGCAGGTGGGCACCTACGTATCTAAGTATTGAAGAGCTTTTATTAGTCAAGTGATATATCAATCGATAGGTAATCCGATTTCAGGAACTTTTACAGTACATACCATCTTGGGTTACCGTGGGAATTTTCAAGTTACTGTAGTTTTTGTTTTTGCAAAGCCGGTTTTTTGGTCACACTGGCCGTCGGCATAGAATCGAAAAACAAAAACTAACTTGAAAATTCCTACAATAACCCAAGATGGTATGTACTGTATAAGTTCCTGAAAGTGGATTACCTATCGATTGATATACCACTTGCCTAATGAAAACTCTTCAATACTGAGATACGCAGGTGCCCACCTGCCTACCGTAATTCGACTACAGTAGGAGGAAATGGCTCAAAAAGTTGCGACCGCATTTCTGATCATGGGATATCACAGAGTACATAAAGATTATCGATTAGCATGTCTTCTGTAGGGACCGCTAACTAAACCCACTAAAGGAGCCACTTTTGCAAGCTACAGTGGCCCGTATAGGGGGACCCTCCAAGCGTCCCTAAGGTGGCCACTATAGGGACCACTCTCGATTCCTAAGGAGAGGCCCTAGAACTTTCAAGTCGCGACGAACAGAACGAATGTGGACCTCGCTTTCTTTCTTGTCGTTCAAGGTGGTGAGGACATTGATGGCCAGGGTTCGAACTGGCGGAATCAGCGAGTTTCCAGAGCTTCCGATATATTCGACCGCCGGTTTCCTCTCCATTCGTTCCATGTCCACCGTGAACTCGTATTCGCAGTAGGTTTGTTTGGCCGTCATTTCGGCTGTAAAAAAAATTCCATAAAGAGTCATATACTCACACAGGCAAATCCAGGGTAGCATAACTTTTTTTTTCAGTACATTTTCTGATATTTTTCGCGCGCAAAAGGCTGAAGTTCAGCGCAGTTTTCAAAGAATTCACAAAACCTCCCAGGAGTTTTAAAAAACAATAGAAAAGTCCCGTTTCATGAAGTTATAGTTTAAAGCAGTCCCAAGTGGTTTTATCTAACTCCTGTCTTTTAAATTAATATATCTTGATGCAAAAGATGGAACTTAGAACCTCTGGAAAGATCATTTAGACATTTAGCGGCCAAAAAGGGACAAAAATGACCAAAATTTGTGGTTTTCAAATTAAAAAGCGTTTACCGGCCAAAAGGGACCAAAAAGCGACCGAAATCCGCGTATTCCAAGCCAAAAAGGCATGGAAGAAGCTGAAAACAGCAAAAAAACGACTAACGGGTTTGACCCTAGGACCTCTCAAAAGATCACTTAAGCATTTGGAGGCTATAAATGACCAAAAAATGACCAGAATCTACTTTTAAAGTTGATGAGAGTGAGAAAAGATGAAAATGATAGATAAAAGAGTTAGTGGGGTTGAACCTCTGAACAATTAGGATGATAAATTAAGCGTTTGGCGGTCAGAAAAGTTTTTTAACACTTCAAGCTCAAAAAAGTTCATGGACGATCTCGGTGCTCGAGTAAATATAATGAACTTTAGGGATTGTGGAGCTGCACATCTCAATAAAAACAAGCGAGAACACTATTTGATCAAACTCTTTCAAAGACGCGCTACAAAAGCGGATGAAGAAAAAAACGTTCTTTCTCACCGAAATCCGTGAACTCGATCCAGCCGGGGCCCATGAACTTCAGCTCCATCAGAAGGCGTTCCATGGGAGTAGTGGTCGTGTTGAAGACTTGGGAGAAGGTTTCTCCGTTCAGATCCGCCGGCAGTTTTCCGTGACGGCTCTGGGAGCAGATTTTCGATTTTTTGCTTATCATCCCTTCAAAAACTAGTTCACCTGGCCAGGGAACTTTTTTCACCTATAGATTTTGTTTTCGAGTGATAGAGCTTCGAAGTGTGCAAAATACGAAAATTAGGCCAAAAAAGCGCTATTTCGGGCTTTTGAAGTGTCCTAACTCGAAAACGAGATCTATTGCGAGATTTTGCAAAATTTCAGCAAAAGCTCAATCGGGGAGGGGTAAAAAAGTTCCCTAGTGAGATTTTATGAACATTTTTCTCATTTTTCCTAACAAGAGAGACTGGAAATTTCTTAAAAACTGGTCAGAAAAATCCTGCATTTTAATAGTCTCAACTCGCAAAACTTTCTAGTTTCCTAGAAATAACCCAAAAACGTCTAAATTTACACATTTTTGACCTCCCTCTCCTCGAAAACTGAGAGCTTGTTCAGCTCCAGACTTTCAGGATTTTTTCCTGGTATAGTCAATGTTTCCCGACTTGAAAGGCGAGGGAGGCGGGGCGAAGAACAGGACGCGTAGCGTGTGCGGTCGCGGCTCTTGGTACGAGTTCAATTAAATCGCCCGCGACTCTTTGAAAAGCCCGTTTTTCGCTCTTTTCATTCCTTTTTCAATTATTTATTGATTATGTTCATGTGCGCATCAAAAAATAATAGAAAACATTGAAAAAGAGCGGTTGCCGAGCTTTTTAAAGAGTCGGCGGCAATTGAATTGGACTCGTGCCAAGAATCGCGAACACACACGCTACGCGTCCCGCCCCTTGTCCCGCCTTGTTCGCCTTTCAAGTCGGGAAACATTGACTATACATCTATGAATGTTATGGCCAATTTTCACCTTCCTTTCAAGTCGTTTTGTTTTTATTTCCTCATTGAGATGGTCAATTTTGTTCTCCCTAACTGTTCTGACATTACAGATGCCTCGGAAAACCTCGTATTGAACTTCCATCAGATCGGTTTCCACGCCAGCAGACGCTCCAAAACTCGTGTCTTTGATCAACTTACGTTTGGCCGTCTGAAACCAACTTCAAGGAGTATATTTTGAAAAGAGGGCATGCTGGAAAAGTCGGTCGGTCGGTTTGGAAAACTAGGCCGCGCCGCAATTTCGCTCCATGGAAAATCGAATTTCAGATTTTTTCCCTTTCTTTTTATCAGTTTTCTAGAACACTCACTTCGAACGTGCCCAAATAATTCCAAAATTTTGAGTTCCCGCGAAGGAATTACGGTAAAAAAGTATATCGTTGTAAGACCCATTTTTTCTGCGCATTCTCGGAATAGCAATTCTGCCTATTTCCTGAATTCATTTTAAACGAATAACGAGTCTATTTTGAAATCACCGAAATTACTTTGAAAACAGTTGGAAATTCTAAGTGTTCCATGGAGCGAAAATGCGGCGTGGCCTAGTTTTCCAAACCGACCGACCGACTTTTCCAGCATGCTTGAAAAGAGAATATAGTCTGTTCAGATTTTAAATGTCATGCCCTCTCTCAAGCTCCGCCCCCTAATGACGCGATAAACCAATCAGAGAGCGTTTTCGAAAGACGTCATTCTACTTGACATTCAAAATCTGAACAGACTATACAAAATGACGAGTTAAAATGTTTCGAAATTCAAAACAACCGTGAGAAAGTGAGAAAGATAGCTGAAATTTGGAGAGTCAGAGATAATTTCGTTTGTACAAGATCTTACTGACCCTACACTTCAAAGCTTTCGTGGAGAAATGCTTCTCGAACACGTTTTTGATCTCGTAGAAGACCTCATCGGCTAGAACGTCTTGGTTTGGGTCGCTCAGCTTCTAAAAAAATCTCGTTTATTTTCAAGTTTCCTTCATGAAGAACCTTTGCCCTTGGAAGGAAGAAAACTTGGCGGTAAATATTCTTAGCGATGAGGCAACAGCTCGCCCAGCGATCTCCCGCCACTTTTACTCGTCCGAACAGATAGACTGTCCCTGAAAAATTAAAAAAAGTTTTGAGATGAACAAATTTTTAAATTTTATACATCTGTATGAAAAACTTCTCGCTAAAGAATGTTTTTTTCACCCCATAACTCGAAAAACGAGATTTATTGCGAGAAATTTTTTTCCCTTGTTCTGTAATCAGGAGGTCTTAAAGTTCACTTCAGCGAAGTTTTATCAAAAATTTCAACGGGGGGGGGGTAAAAAAACGCTCACTGATCAGAGGACAATTTTTTTGAGGTGGAAATTTCAGATCTAGTCCTCATTCCTAAGGGTAGATAGCCCAAGTATGAGTGCTCGAAAAATAAAAAGAATAATCTCCTAAGCGCCACAGAATAGTGAGAAATATCGAAAATTTGTCGAAAACGTACGGAAAAATGTTCAAAAAAACTGATTAGCTCCCCAATTTCGTAGTACGAAAGAACTGAAGAAGTTCATTTAATTATGAGAAACACGAAAAAAGGAGCTTTTTTTCAAACCCCCCGCCTCATAAGGAAAAAAAGTTATTGAGTTGCTGCTGTACATTTTCGTCGGAATATTTCTCAGCAATATATGGCGCTCAGCCGATATTCCTTTTTATCTTTGAGTTTTCATAGCTAGAACTACCTAACCCAGAAGTGTGGACTAGATCTGCGCATACATGGAATGAGTGAGCCTGGCGTCAGCCAAGTTCCCCCCTCGGAGCCAAAGCCAAGTCCCCCTGCCCGTGAAAAATAAAAAAATTAATTGAAAAGTGACATGAATTATATTTTTTTACATGTTTCTAGACTAAATCAACCACGCTGAATCCGAAAAATCACAATGATTTTTTTCGATTTGAATAAAAAAACTTTTTTTATAGTGCATTCAATGAAATATCTCAGTTCGCAGAGGTCCCACACAAATTTTTTTTTTTGTCAAGTCCCCCCCCCCTCAGTTTGCGGCCGAACCGAGGTTATTTCAATTATGGATCTGCGATGTTTACCTGGCAAACATCGTGTGTTTAAACGAAGTAATCCATCACAGAAGATGAGATAATCAATTTCCATTTCCAAACTAAAACTTTTAATTATTCTTGAACTATGATACCGCTGCAAACAAAGGTTTTAATACTGGAAATTTTTTTTTCGAAGAAACCAACACAAAGTTTTCCATTTCTTTCAACTATTACTGTAACTTTTCTCGTTCAGAACGATTCTACAAAAAACAAACCATTGCTCTTGTGGGTGTCCTCGAAGGCGTCGATCCAGTACATCCGAATGGCTTTCACGGTTTTATCCTCTCTGACTTTCTCCGTGTAAAACTCCTCGTTGCCGATTTTCATCTCTGGCAATGGGGCCTCATCCGTCCTGGAGAGGAAAAGTTGAGAACAGAAATCTTTTTTTTGGGAACCCCTGATCCTGGTCGACGTCCCATTGCTCCTCGGAGAGGGTCAGGGGAGCATTTTTTCTGAGGACATCCTTCACGACCGTCTCCTCAGCCTCGACTTCTTTCTTCACTTCCTAAAGTAAGCTTACATTTTTTTTTTTCTATATTGTTGCTGGACCTTCTCTTTCTCTTCCGGGGCACTTTCTTTCATTGCAACCTTCGTTTCTTGCAAAAAATCACAGTCCATTTCGTCGTCCATAGGTACGCCATAGTCATAGTCGTCATATTCCTCTTCTTCTTTTTCAGGTTTGGAGACCATGGATGGGGTCTAAAGTTGGAGAATAACATACAGTACTTCAAAAAATGAAATTGATCCCATAAATAGCTCAAAAAACTAAAGTACCGTCAGAAAAGATACGAAAAAACGGGATTTTGGTCACAACTTCCTTGTAAGGATTTCAATCTTGCTGGAACTATCTGGAGATGTTATGGCTGTTCTTTTGAACACTCTGACGACGTTCTGAACACTCTGAAGAAAAACGCAGCTTCAGAAACTTTCAGGAAGATTGAAGAAAGTTGTGACCAAAGTAAAGTAACCTCCCCTGTAAGTACTTTCGATTGAAAACTTTTTCTTGCCTACATTTTCTTTGATTTGGTCTACACTTGGAGGTGGAGGCTTTGGCGTTGAGATTCGCCCGTGATTGCGGTCAAAAGTCTCGCGTCGGATCTTCTTCAGAGGCCTTCCGATGATTTCATTCGACGCTGGCGAAGATTCTAAGGATTCTATTATAAATTTTTTTTTGAATTTGTGGAAACCGATTTTCTTCCGTTTGAAGGGGTTCATCGGTTGTTCAGAATGGGGTGGTGAAGCCTCGAAATTGGGAGTTTCAAAGGCCGCCGCCAAATCCGAAGGTCCCGACTCTCCCAACTCGGCGAGCATGTTTTGAAGGTCCTCATCGTCGTCTAGTTTCAGCTTCGCCTGGAAAAATTCTTTTTAACTTTCTGGGAAAATTTTTAGTGGCCACTACAGAGGCTCGCCAAGAAGTACTTGGAGAGGACACTAGAGTGACCACTAAACCCACCTCTATAGTGGACCCTATTTTCCGTTTCAGGGGCCACTATAGAGGCTCTCTATTTAGTGGCCACTTCAGTAGTTATCGATCCAGTATTCCTTCCAGTAACTCTGATAAATTTAAAACAAACAGATTGGACCAGTTATGTTGATCCATTGACCTCTATAGTGGCCACTAAAACGTCAAAACCCTATAAAGGTCGCTAAGATTTTTCCAGTTGAGTTGAGCATAAAAATCACACGTGAGATCAAGAGTTGAATCTTCAAAATTTAACTTTATTCTGCAAATTTCTCTAAAAAATGTTTTACTCCGTGTTCAAAGGGATTCCGCGAAATGCAAAATAGCCGTCAGAGAAAGAAAAAGATAACTAAATTCTGGAGAATCAGAGATAATTTCGCAACACTTTGAACAAAGGATTAAGATTTTCTACAATGAGTTAATGTTCAAATTCAACTAAAAGCTTTTTCAAAAAAACGAAAAAAATATTTTTAAACGGTTATAAATTTAAATTTCAAAAAGATCCTACAGTTTCTAGATAATAAACAAATTCAGATAATCAAAAATTACAAGAGCTTCCTGAAATAAAAATGCCAACTTTTCACGAATTTTCATACCCTTTCATTTAAAAGTTTATTTTTAACAAGTTCTAGAACGCAATTTCCAAAATTAATCCATTGACCAACCTTCTGATCATCCCCTTTCGTTTTCGTCGTTGTCACCGAGAAAAAACTGTCCAGAGCGCCTTTTTTCTCTAAACCAAAAAATTGATTTTGAGAACAAAAAAACGGTTATATACCTTTTTTATCCTTTTTCTTCTTTTTGGGTTTATCTTCGGCCCCTTCGCCATCGTCGTAATAATCGTCATCCTCAAAATCGGCCCCTGTGTCGACATAGCCGCCACCGTCTGCAAAATACAGAGTTTTATCATAATTGATGAAAAAAACCATCGTCGACGACAAAATCATCATTTTGACGGCCTTCCACGATTTTGTGGTACTCTGCTTCTTCGACAACCTCATAGACGTCCTTGACTTCCAACTGGAAGATATAAGTTCCTCTCAAATACTGAAAACTTCAAAAATACATTGGGACGATGCTTCCGCCCAGCGAGTCGTGCTTCTCGCAGCTCCTCCAGCGCACTTTTCCTGGCACTTTTCGAGCTGGATGTTACCCTTCTGGAGGAACGGCGATTTTCCGAGTTCTCCTCTTCATCCATCATCCTATGGAGTAATAAGTAACAAACATAAAAAAACTCTAAAGTAAGAAACAGGAAAAAGCTGCAAAAAAACCCAGTTTATCATGCAAATAAAACTGCTCAAACGGGATAGGATAAAAATATAATTCACAAAAAAAGGCGGGTTCTTAAATTTTGACAAATTAAAAAAACGGATTCTATGTTCTTTTTAAAAGTTAAGATTGATTATTAACCTTTGTAATTTTTTTATAGCAATCCGTAAGCCTTTGAGATTACCAAAACAATATACAGCTTCAAAGTTTGAAAAAAAAATGACCGCCTGGGGAAATTCAAAATCTCGGTTTTCCCGCATTGACCGTGGGGCGCATTTTCGTTCTGCGAACTTTTGCTTGCGCAGGCCAGGCTTGTGCGCCAGGCCGGGCGGCCCGGCCCGGACCGGCCTGGCCCGGGCTTTGGGCTCACAATTTCAAAAAAAGCCGGCTTGGGCTCGGGCCAGGCCGGGCTTCGAAAGAAATCTTAAATTTAATTTTGAGAAAATTTCACGGAAAAATTATTTTTACTTGTTGAATCATAGTTTCTAATAGCTTTATGAGAAAAAATAAGCAAAAATACTACTTTTCTCGTTAAAAAAGCAAAAAATTGGTTTTGAGTTTTTTGGGCCGGGCCGGCCATCTTTGCTTAAGGCCTCCCTAGGGCCGGGCCGGACCGGGCTTGGGAAGTGGCCGGGCCGGCCGAGAGGTTGACGGGCCGGCCCTCGCACAAGCCTGGCGCAGACTATAGTTGATATACGGCTCGCTTAAGCCATCGAACGCGATAAAAATTGGAATAGCTGGTTGAGAGACGTCACATTAACAGCCCTCACGGTCACAATGAGTTTAAAAATCGATTTTCAGATGAACCAAGGACAGATTTGAAATCAGCGTCAAATTCTGAATCAGATAGGTACCCGAAACCTACCGAAAAGTTCAAAATTGAGAAATTTCCCTTTTGACGTCCCTTTTCAGCTCGGACGGTCACTATAAACTTCAAAAAGCTCATTTGCTATGTTACAGAGAGCATCAAAAATCGATAGAACCTGAAATTTGCCTGCGTTCCCTTCTTCTCGAGTGCCCACAGTTCAAACATAAGCTTCTTCCCACTCTCTAATGGTGACGCGATTGTTTTCCTGCTGTTTCCAACCGATTTACGACATGATTTACAAAAGGATGTCGAAACGGATCAGACATATGGAGATCCAACTCTCCAGAGAGCACATTTGTCGTGAGTTTTTGGCCGGATACATTGGATTTGTTCCGATTTTTCAGAGGAACTCCGCGAAAAAGTATCGCAATTTCGAGTGAGGCGAGAAGAAGAGCTCGAACCGATCAAAGAGGAAATATTCGAGCTTGAAACTTCTATAAAAGACAAACAGAACGAGTTGGAACGTGTAGGGGAAGATATACTCGAGCTCCAGAATACTGGAGCTTCTGGAGAGGAAATTCAAAAAAAGGTGGGACTTCTTTGAGAACTTCAATCCACTCGAAATGCATCATCATTTCAAAGTTTCTCGAAAAACTTTTTCCAGAGAAGCCAGCGAGAACGTCTCCGGCTAGAACTGATCCCATTGGTAGACAGGAGGAACTACCTCCAAGAAGATCTGACCCAAAAACGACGGGAAATCGACGAGCAAGTTGAAATTCTCTATGAAAAGCTTGACCGTGGGGAAATTTTCTGATCTCTTGAACTTTTGTTTCAAGCCAAACATGAAATTTATAATATTTTTTTCTTGTTGGTTATAAAAAGTTCATAAAAAAATGACTAGAAAAAAATACAAGTATAATGATAACAAATCGGGAAATCAAGTGAGATCACAGATAAATATATGACGTCATTGTTGTAGGTAATGACGTCATTAGGCACTTTTTTTGTAGAAATTAGTGGACGATGACGTCACGGAACGATATCCAAGACGGCGAAATGGCAAAGATACTGACACGGTGACAATTTGACGATTCCGAAATTTTATGACGTCATCGAGGAAGGTAATGACGTCATTAGGCTCCTTTGTAGACTAGAAGATAACAATAGCCTGTAGAAATTAGTGGACGATGACGTCATCGAACGATATTTAAAATGGCAAAAAAAGCAAAAAAAAGCTAATAATAATAAGTCCTTCACAGTTAGACGAGCCTAGGTGGAGCTGACGACGAAGGAATTTAGTATGACGTCATCGAGTCATACTAATGACGTCACAAATCAGTAAAACAACAATGAAAACTACAAGTTGAAACGCTCGCTGCGCTCTTGAAACTGGCTGAGCGGAGGCAGGGGAAACGGGAAGAACCAGGCGTCGCTGCTGTAGAACTTCATCACGTGGGGACGATGCCGAAACCCCAAGTCATTGTCGTCGTCGAAGTTTACGGCTTCAGAAGATGAAGTAGAAGGCGTCGTGGACCCTCTTGAAACTGAATCGGCTTCAGAAGGCGAGGACGTCGATGTCGCTTCTGGTGGGGAAGGTGAAGAAGTCGCTCCGACGCCATCAAAAGGCTCATCGGACTCTTCGGATTCAGATGAGAAGACCAATATAGGCTTCTTTCTCTTGGTCTGAACTGCAGATTCTGCGCTTCCTTCGAGCTTCAGGGTGACATTTTGGCTTGGCTCAGGTGGTCCAGAAAAAGAAGAATCTTGGGTAGACTTTATTGGAACTGGATCATGTCTTGGAGCATCATCAGTCTGTTCTGGATTGGTTGGCTGAGTTGGACCAGGTTCTTGACCAAGTTTGGCTTGACTTCCTGAAAGTGGAGCTTCTTCTGACCTTCCAGAAGGTTGAGGAGTAGTCTCCTGAGCTGGACCAACTAGGGAAGGACCTTGGCTGAGCTTTTTCGGAGCTGCTTTCACACCTCTAACAGGCTTTTCTTCGTCTTTCATGCCTTTACTCTCATTTTGCTCCTTTAGATCGGTAGAAAAAGCTTCAACAGTTTCTCGGTTGACTTTTTCAGAATCTTTCACGTCTTTAGAATCTTTCAGATTCTCCACAACTTGCTCTCCGTCGATTTTCTCCGGAATTTTCTCCACCTCCGCCATTTCTTTCACCGGGAACAGCGTCCTAACCGCTCTGACGTCGTCATCGGCTGAAAAATTGATGGATGATCAATTTTTTGAAAAGAAAAACCTAGTTGGAAAGTCGGGTTGAAAGGACGTTGCGCGGCGAACATCACAGCTCGAGTGTCGACAGAATGTTCCAATCCGAGTAAGTGGCCGATTTCGTGGACTGCCGTCTGAAAGGACCTCTTAAGTGACCCCTTCAGGCTCTAAAGTCCTCTTAAAACCTCTAAAATGACCCTTACAGGCTCTAAAGTCCTCTAAAGTCCTCTTAAGACATCTAAAGTAACCCCTTCAAACTCTGAAGTTCTCTAAAGTCCTCTTTAAACCTCTAAAGTGGTCCCTTCAGGCTCTTAAGTTTTCTAAAACTGTCACTTGAGGCTCTAAAATTCTCTAAAGTCCTCTCAAGACCTCTAGAGTGACCCCTTCAGGCTCTGAAGACCTCTAAAGTCTTCTTAAAACCTCTAGAGTGACCCCTTCAGGCTCTAAAGACCTCTAATGTTCTCTTAAAACCTCTAAAGTGGTCACTTCAGGCTCTAAAGTCCTCTAAAGACCTCCAAAGATCTCTAAAGTAGTCACTTGAGGCTCTAAAACCCTCTAAAGTCCTCTTGAGACCTCTAGAGTGGTCACTTCAGGCTCTAAAGACCTCTAAAGCGACCTCTTCAGGCTTTAAAACCCTCTAAAGTCCTCTTAAGACCTCTAAAGTGGTCACTTCAGGCACTAAAGTCCTCTAATATGGTCCCTTCAGGCTCTAGAGTCTTCTAAAGTCCTCTTAAGATCTCTAAAGGGACTCCTTCAGGCTCTAAAGTCCTCTAAAATGACCCCTTCAGGCTCTAAAGTCCTCTTAAGACCTCTAAAGTGGTCACTTCAGGCTCTAAAGTCCTCTAAAATGACCCCTTCAGGCTCTAAAGTCCTCTTAAGACCTCTAAAGTGATCACTTCAGGCTCCAAAGTCCTCTTAAAACCTCTAAAGTGACCCCTTCGATTTTGAAATACGAAAAAGTCGAACTATCGAGTTTAGAAACCTATAAACTCGAATGAAATCTCTGAAGTGGTCATTTACATCCCAAGCTCGCGTCAAACCACTCAAGTGTTCACTTAAAGATTAAATAATCAAATTGAAATGTGTCCTTAAGCGAGTCCTACAGTAACCCACACCAACCTGATACAAATTGACGCCTTCCTGCGAATTTAGAGTCCAATTTTCGTCGGCATCGAAATGCAACCGACCATCTCTCGGGTAGAATGCGTGGGCGACAACTCCGTCTACAGAAAAAAAAAGTTCGTTTTTGAAATTTTGGTCGCAGTTGGAATGGGTTAGCTCCCGACTTAAAGCGACTTGCGCGCTCAGTTTGATAATTTACTCGAGAAAAATGGTTCGAGCTATTTCTTGAACGAACGTGAGTTCTTGAATCCACTTGGTCCACTTGAAATTACACGATTGACCAAAGAAAAACAAAGGAAAAAGTCTGCAACCGACTTTTTCCGGGAACACGCCGATCAACATCTTAAAGTGTTGGCTTTCCAGTTTCTGCCTGACCATTTGTTTTCAGAGCATTGAGAAGCCTTTGGATTTTGGAAAAACCACCTAGGAATTCCAGAGTGATCCCTGTAGGGTTTAGGGGGAAAACAACCTCTATAGAGGCCAAAAAAGTCGTCCGTATAGGGGTAAATTTAAAGTGGTCCCTATAGGAGTTTAGGCTCTGACCCCAGCCCCTAAAGCTCAAGTGGACCTTATAGGGGACATTCAATTTCATTCAAAAAACGCTTATTATCCAGTTTTTCCCATGGAAATGCTTCTTCATAAAAATTAAAGACTAGAATTTTCCCTATAAGGACCACTTTTGCGAGCTTTAGTGGTCCCTATAGGGGTCCCCAAAGAGTCCCTAAGGTTGCCCCTACAGGGACCACTCCGGAATTCCTACTCTGAAGCTTTTAGGGATATGAAACATTTTTAAAACTGTTCATTCTTGAATAATAAAGAAAAAAAATGACCTTTCCCATCAAATGGGTAGTTGTCTCCATGGTTGAGTCGCTCAAAAGCCACGGAAATATCCGTTTCTTTTGAATTTTCACCGATTTCTTCGAAAGAAACACCCGAAACTGTCGCCCATTCGTTGAAGGCTCGATGTAGGGTGTTCCTGAACAAATTTTTTTCTGTATAAAGGTAGAATAAATTGAGAAAATCACACACCTAACGACATATTCATCCCCATCACGTAAATTGTTGGGCAAAAGCTTCCAGGTGAGCTTGGTTTTCCGCCAACGCTTCGATCGGACCACTTAAGGGACTTCTTGACTTGGAAAATATTATTTTCGACGTTACCGTATCGCTTTTTTCTGATTTGTAGCTGTGCTCGCTCGGGACTCTGGCCTAATTCTGAAAAAAAGGTTCAGAAAAATGGGGATTTAAAAAAAAATATCCGGAAAGCAAATTAAAAAAAATTTAAACGTTCCTCGCCTTATAATAAGGGCCTTATTTTTTTACGAAAACTATATTTTTTTTTCGAAATAAGGAAGAAAAAATGGGAAAATTTTCAGTGGCCACTATAGAGGCTCGCCAAGGACTACTTGCAGAGGACACTAAAGGGGCCACTATTTTCCGTTTTAGTGACAACTTCAGTAGTTTTTCATCCAGTATTCCTTCCAGGTACTCTGATAACTTTAAAACGGACATATTGGACCAGTTATGTTTATCCATTGGCCCCTAAAATTTCTAGTGGTCTAGTAGTAGCACTTAGACCTATATAAAGACCACTAAATTTTAACCCTTTAAGTGGTCACTAAATTGACTACTATAGTGGCCACTAAAACGTCAAAACCCTATAGTGGCCACTAAAAATTTTCCCAGTAACCCAAAACGGGGACATGCTCCGGCTGTGTTTGGGCGATTCTCGGGACCTCTTAAGAGTGCTGACGCCACTAAAGTGGTCACTAGAAATGCCCAAGAAACAGCAAAAGATCCGGTTGGTCCACCGTGGAGCGCACTATCAGCAATATTTCGAGGCTATTTGTTCAAAATTTTTATTGAAAGAAAACTGACCATAAGGCTTCAGGAGAAGGTTGTTGGGTTCTGAAAAAACACAAAAAGTAGCTGTTGAACCAAATAAAACCTTTCAGATAGGAAAATTAAGAAGAAAAAGAAAAGGGAAACCATTTTTTCCAGACCATGAAGAAAGAGAAAAAATCGTTTTCTCATCAAAAATTTGAGAAATTGAAAAATTTTCACACGGACATACAAAGTTTGTACATTGGCAAGGTAGGTGGCCGCCAGATTTGATAAAAAATGCCATCTTTCAACCAAATTTTGAACGAAAACTGAGGAAAGAACCAGACCGAAGCCGACGTCTTCAGCAGCGACGTCTTCTGGAACGACGACGACGACGATTCCGATGCCGACGCCGATAAGGAAGTGCCGCAACAACATTTTGGCGGCCCCAGCCGACGGTCAAACTGGCAGCCGGCCACGCCTCCTGCTTCGGCTTCATCTTGGCTTTTCGAGGAGGCCGACGAGAGATCAGGCGAATCTGAGAGGGTTCGGATGATCGACTCTTTGGCATCATCTTCATCAGGTGGCACGTTTTCACTTGTTTTTTTTTGGCTGTGGTTTTGGTGTGGAGGACTGGATGGACGGTTTTGGAAGGGAACACTTTAGTGGATTCTGGGTTGCTGAACTCCCAAGTTTACAGCTGAAAAAAATAATCCTCAAAAAGCTCGAACTCTCTTGAAAAAGGTACGTATGAAAAAGGTTTTCTCTCAAATCTTTTTAAAAGGGCTCAAGGCCATTTTTTTCTTTAAGGTAAGATCCTAACGTAAGAATTTTCACGCAAAAAACGCATTATTAAGTAAGGAACTTCCGAAATTATCTGTAGAATAAGGATTGATAAGTAAAATGAACCCTCTGCGGAGAACTGCCCGGATGGCGCAGTAGGTAGCGCGCTCGCTCGAAAAGCTGAGGATCATGGTTCGCTTCCTCTTCTGAAAGATTCTCTTGCATAACTTTTTGTTGAATTTTCTTTACTATCAAGTTTGAAGATTGAAATAATTCAAAGTCCAAGAATTAAAAAAAAAAATTTGTGAGAGGGAACTTTTGACTTTTTATAGTAATCCATAGAGATCAGTTCAGTTTTTTTAGGAACTCCAGAGTGGTCTCTATAGGGGCAACCTTAGGGGTTTTCGGAGAATCCCCTCTAGGGGCCACTAAAAAAATCCCTTCAGGGGCCACTAAAGCTTTCAAAAGCGGTCCCTATAAGGGTTATAGTTAGTGGCCCCTATAGGGAACATAATAGTCGATTGTTGATGTAAACTCTATGCGAAAAACTAAAAAATAAGCGTTTGTAAAATGAAATTGAAAGAACCCTTTAAGGACCACTCAAGATTTAAAGGCTAAGGGGTCAGACCCTAAACCCCTATAAGGACTACTTTGATTTTAGCCTTATAGGGACCACTTTTCCGGTTCCTACAAGGGCTGTTTTGCCCCCTAAACCCCTATAGGAACCATTCTGGAATTCCTAAGTATGAAATTTAAAATTTTTTTCAAAGTGTTTGAAGAAGACTCTCTAACATTTATTTAATAAGATAATAACTTAGAAAAACAGAATCATTTCTTTCCAATCTCTTATTTATCCAACAAAGACAAGGGCATATCGCGCAACGCAACGGACGGATCGTTTCGTTTTCCCCGCCAAAAAAAAAAAAACGAAAATAACGACAAAGGGAAAGTTTGCCACTTCTGATGACATGCCAAATCCCATCAAGGACGCGTTCAGCAAGTCTTCACAACGGCAATAAGCTACTTGGTTGCTCAAGTGGCCACTTGAAGGGATCAATTTGGAGTTAGGTTCCGCTTGAGAACTGATCAAAAATCGTTACAGGAACCTAGGCTCGCCTAAAGAAAGTGAAAGCTACTTTTTTGCTCAAGTGGCCAGGGGCCACTTAAGAGATTTTTGAGGTCAAAACAAAGATTGTACAAGAAATTATAACAGAAATTTTCTTTTTTATTTGAAAAATTGTTCGATAAAACGTAAATTATCGGGTATATAAGCCTAAAAAGCTGCATTGTTCAGCATTTTCGAGCATTCAATAAGCTGAAACTAACTTTTTCATAATTTATGCCCTTTTTTGATCATTATCGCCTGCCGAAAAAGAATCCACAACAAAAAGCCTAACGAACACGGACAGTTCATCAAAATCTCGCCAATAAATCGCAACCGATAGCGAGAAAAAAAACCGGAAAATTATGATCCAAAGCATTTCGCGACAAATTTGCATAATCGAATCGTCGAGACAGCGAGAGTGCAGAGGCCGCGGCGGTAGGGTATACGCCGAGACGGCCAACGACCACCGTCGGTCCCGTGGTGTAGCGGTTAGCACTCAGGACTCTGAATCCTGCGACGGGAGTTCAAATCTCCCCGGGACCTTTCCCTTTTTGCCATTTTTTATTTTTATTTTTCGGCTTTTTTGATTCATTCTGTAGTTATATTAAAGCTCCCAAATGAGTTCTTTTCTAAAATATATTGCAAATTTGCGTTGGAAATAGAGAAACCACCATATTTTCTATCAACTTGACTCAAAAATATTTTCGAAGAGACATCGAACGATCAGTGGTACATAACATAACATCAAGAAAACTGGGGTCAAAAGGATCAATCTCTATTTCTACGCAAGTCAATATGTTTTCGCGTTATTTCCGTCCCTGCAAATGAATCAAAGATGAACTTTCGAGCGTTTTTTTGGTAACTATCGGGTTGCAAATCATGATGGAATTTTTTTGAAAAATAGAAGTATCTCAGTTTAAAACTGAAAAATTTTCCTGGAAAAATTACTTTTTTTGAAGGCTGAAGTCAAAAAAATTTAGGTAAAAAAATAAGAAAAAAATATTGCTTTTTTTCATATTTATTCTTCATTCTAGCGTTTGATTTCGATTCTTCGAGGGATCACTGAATAAAAACTTTCAAATATCTCTTAAGTGACCACTATGAGTTTAGGAGATTGATCTGTGGAACTAGAGGGACCGTTAGTCTTTTATAAGAGGTTAGAAGCAATATTTTAATCCCTTAAGTCGTCCCTCAAAATTATTAAGGTCTCTGGAAACAAATTTGATTCTAGACATACTGTTACGTCTGTAAGGTCGATTCACAGTCTGAGAGTCTGAAAGTTTGACCTTCAACCCTTAAGTGACAACTTGATGCTCAGAAACCTCATGGCTACTTCTCGAAGATCTCAATAAAAAAGCTTGATTGACCTCTACCCCTTAAGTGACAACTTCGAGCTCAAAAAGCTCATGGCTACTTCTCAATGTTTTCAATCCAAAAACTTGACCTCCACCCCTTAAGTGACAACTTGAAGGTCTGAAACCTCATGGCCACTTCTCAAAGTCCTCAAAATGATCCCTAAAGAGAGAAAATTTCCCTTTTCAATCGAAAAAAATTCGCTTTTCTCCCTGATTGGTCCACATTCCTCGTTTGAAAGTTCAAGTCTGCGTGAGAATCGCTATGCGTACGTGCAGAAAGGCCCGAAGGACTCTTCGATCGCCCCAGGGCCTCCGGGGGGCGGAGCCTCCGAGCAGACAACAACAACATTTTTTTCTTGCAACTCGGCACGTTTCTCTCGTTTTTCTCCCCAATTGAGCGATCAGACAGATTTTTTTCAACTCGTCTCTCTAGTTTAGTGTAACAAACTGGGATAAAAAGCGAAAATGAGCCGCAAATTTTGAAATTTGATTTATCTTCGTTGTCTTGGTAGAATAGGCCATCAGCTCACTATTATTTATTTTGCGCAAACCGTTTTTAGACGATTTGGACAACTTTTTTGTAGACATTTGGAACTCTAATCAGAGTTCCATTTTGAAATATCATAGCGGCCAGTACTGTAATTTAAAAAACCGCAACGCAGCCGCTACGCGTCGGACCATTCCAAATGCGACCATGGTTTTTTTTTTTCTGCTCCCCTCAACAATTTATGAGCAAAAGCCCACCACAAATTTTCTCTAATCGTGTTAGGACCATTTTTAAACTTGAACGATATTTTTATTTATTTTTAATCTTCTGAGCATCTGAATACTTTCTGTTTTGAAGAGAAACCTATATAATTCACTTGGAACCGTCTTTTCCTTAAAAATAAAATATTAATCTCCTTTTCTATCATTTCTACGCAAATATTTTACTCAGGAAATCAAAAAAAATCTTGAAAATTTTTGAGCAATTTATGAGTTTCTGAGCATCTAAAACAATTCTTACATTGAAGAAAAACCTCTACAGATCCCTTTGGAACCGTTTTTTTCCCCCTAAAAAAATAAAAATAGTTATCTTATTTTCTATCATTTCTACGCTAATAGTTTACTAAAAATTTCAAAAAAATCTTGAAAATCCTGATTTTTTACAGAAAACAATGACGGAAGAGTGCCGTTCATTGAAACCCCTCGAAAACGATGCCTACCAAGTGGTCACCGAAGTCGTCACCCACAAAATCAACCACATCCCCATTTACAAAGTATTTCTTTCCTATTTCCTGCTTTATATAATACTCTTTGAAAAATTACGGTTCAAATAGTACAAAAATCAACAAAAACTATTTACTGTGAATCAAAGTTTGAATAAAATTGTATGTAATACGTTTCAAAACATTTTTAAATGAATCGAATGGCATATTGGAGTATTAGTTTCAAATTTTCCAAAAAAGAAAGTACTCGATAGAAATAATAAAAAGAAAGTTTCCAGGGCGATTTTGCCAGCCTTTCGCCAAAGGTTCAACGTTTCATCGCCGAAAAGGCCGAGTTGATGAATCCTTCCGGTTGGTTTCTTTTTTCATTTAATCTTAAAACCCACCAATTTGAGAAAATAATTAATAATATTGATATTTAGTGCGAAAATTTAGGAATCTACATCTGTGACGGTTCCCAGAAAGAGTTCGACACGATCGTCGACAAACTCGTTGAACGTGGCGTCCTGACGCCATTGAAGGCTTATGAGAACTGGTGAGCTACCCGAAAATTCACTTATTGATGCTCAAATTTGATTAAAACGCAGAAACATTTTTCAAAGAGAACAGTTAGCCTTTGACATTGAAAAGTTGCAAAACAAGCTTTTTAAACTTGATATTATGGACTTTTCATCATTTGCCTAAGATTTGAGAAGCAGTATTCTCATAAAAAAACTTGAGTTCGTTATCTATCTTCTTTAAAAAAAGTATTTTAAATTTTTAAAAAGGAAAAATAAAAAAATTGAATGGAACATTTGAGCGATCGAATGTCCGCTCCATGGATAATCCAAAAATTCCGGAAGTGAAAAGTTTTGATAAATTTTTCTTTTTTTCTTTCATTATTTTCCTTTTCTGCTTTTTTGAATTATTTACTCCAATCAAGTTGCAAAAAAGGTTTGGACGCTTTGAAGATACCAGAAACAGTAAACTAGCCATTATCTCTTTTTGAAATTATTAGCAAAATTAAGAAAAAAAAAAACTGGAAACGTGAGGATTGAACTTGTTGAGAATTATTAAGTCTGTTAATGTTCTTTTTGGCTTTTATTGAACTTTTTCCTTTCAGTTATTTGTGCCGGACGGATCCTCGAGATGTCGCTCGTGTGGAAAGCAAGACCTGGATGGTCACCAAGGACAAGTATGACTCGGTAGACTTTCAAAATCTTCAAAAAAGTTTTAATTTACGAGATTTTAGGTCTGTCACACTCCAGAAGGCGTCCGACCAATTATGGGCCAATGGATGAGCGAGGAACAGTTCGGGAAAGAATTGGATAACCGATTTCCTGGCTGTATGGCCGGTAAGATTGTTGGATTCCTGAAAGAAAAATATTGACTCCATACTTTTTGAAGAAATTTTGAACCAGTCCATTTCAGGACGTCCCATGTACGTTGTTCCTTTCTCAATGGGACCGATCGGAGGTCCATTGTCGAAAATTGGTATCGAATTGACCGATTCTAGGTAAATTTGATGTATTTTTGTGCAATTACATCGGGTTTCCAAAGTTTTGAAGGCACTAAAAATGAAAATTTTTGGTTTAAAAATCCTTGAAACTCGCCACGGTTAAGATACAGTTATAAATGTTAAAATGGTTCAGCTACGTCGTTCTGTGCATGAAAATCATGACGAGGATGGGCGCCAAAGTCTTGGAAGCCTTGGGAGACCAAGATTTCGTCCGTTGCATTCATTCGGTCGGCCTCCCACGACCAGTGCGACGTGAGTATAGAGACGCAGAGAGGCATCATATGCCGCCAGCGCCATCTGCCTGCCGGCGCCCGGTTAGCTCAGTCGGTAGAGCACCAGACTCTTAATCTGGCTGTCGCGGGTTCGAGCCCCGCATCGGGCTGATGCAAACTTTTTTTGTTTTTGTAGTTTTGCAAAAAATTCCCTGACTGTTGACAAATGTTACTTTCATTTATTTTTTTCATTTCCTATTTTTCTTTTTCAGAAAAAGTCATCAATCACTGGCCATGTAATCCGGAGAAGGTGATGATCGCTCATAGGCCTAAGGAACGTGAAATTTGGTCTTTTGGATCAGGTTACGGTGGAAATTCACTCCTAGGTATTTTTTTGTAATAAATGACAAAAATCAATGAAATAATCTAGGAAAGAAGTGCTTTGCGCTCCGTATCGCCTGCAACATTGGCTACGACGAGGGATGGCTCGCCGAGCATATGCTTGTGAATCTTGAATTTTCTTGTTTGAAAACAATTTTTCTCTCTGAAAACTTATATCATAACAAACAATTTTTTTAACTCATTGTCAGTTTCATTTTTCATTTTAAGATCATGGGAATCACGAACCCAGAAGGCAAAGAACGATTCGTCGCCGCCGCTTTTCCCTCAGCCTGCGGAAAAACCAACCTCGCCATGCTGACCCCAACTGTACCCGGCTGGAAAATTCGCGTCGTTGGTGAGCTCCAAAAACTGGAAAAATAAGGAACACCTGTTCAGGTGACGACATCGCTTGGATGAAATTCGGTGAAGACGGCCGTTTGTACGCCATCAACCCGGAGGCTGGGTTCTTCGGAGTGGCTCCAGGTTAGGAAGAAAAAATATATTATTTTTGAAAAGGCTCTTAATAGTTAATGGATCAAGTTGAAACGTTGGAAAATCGATTAAGAAGAAAAGGGCGCATAAATCAGGTTAGGGAGCACGGTAAACTTGGAGAGACCAGACTAGTACTCTCATCGTTCTACACACTGTCTAACAAAGAATTTAATCACTTTGCGATTGGAAATTTCCTGAAACAATTTTTGATACATCCAAAGACGTTCCTGAAAGACTCAATCTGCATAACTTTCCAGTTTCCGTGGAATAAGGGCTCAAAGCTCCCAAAGAGCCTATTTCAACGGGTTCGGAAGGTTGTCCTGGATCTTAAGGTGTCCCTTCTTAATGAATTTAATGTTTTACAAGTTAAGACTCCCAGGATTTTTCATCTAGCACATCAAGAAGTCCTCTGGCCAATTTTCAGTTAACCGCCAAGTTGAATGACCTTACTTGTGAAGACTTGCCATTTTTTAAACTGGACCCGATTCCTTAGACTGTATGTAGAAAGTGGAGAGTACGAGTCTGGTCTCTCCAAGGGTACCGTGCTCTCTAAACTGATGCCTGCCGTTTTTTGCTCGGATGTAGCGAATACTAGCCGACACGATTGGAGACGATTTTTTCTCCCGGAATTTCCATCTGAGCCCTGTTTTCACGAGAATTGGGTGACTTGAAATCGATAAAATGCCAGTTACTCAACGATAGCGTGGTCGCATTTGGAATGACTGTGAGCGAAGCGGTCGCGTCGCGGTCTGGGTTATAATTCCATTTGGATCTTTAGTACATTCCAAGAGCGACCAGTGGTTTTCAGATCGAAGGAAATTTGGTGTTTTGTAAAACTAGGGAAATTTCGACATTTCGAAGAGTTTTTCAATTTTTCTTGAATGTATTTTTCTGCTCTCACTTTTCAAGAAAGAAAAAAACCAGCGAAAATCGAAATTTTTCTTCAGGAACATCCCACAAAACCAACGCGATGGCCATGGAAACGTTCCAGAAAAATTCCATCTTTACAAATGTCGCCGAAACAGCCGATGGAGAATACTTCTGGGAAGGACTCGAGAAGGAGCTTCGTCAACAGGTTTTACATTTTTATTTCTTTAAGAAGTAATTCGAAGTTTTTATAATATCGATTGAAAATAATGGTTAAGAACAGGGAAAATAAGGAAAATGATGGTTTTAAAGGGATTTTTTTGCAGAAAGGCTGGTCCGAGGAGCAACTTCACAATCTGGAGATTACCAACTGGCTTGGCGATCGTTGGCATGTTGGAGATGAAGGTTTTCATCAAATTCTTTATTATAATTTTCAGTTCAGAAAATTTTCTTTTCTTCCAAGCCAAAGTTTATCTCATTAAAGGCATAGGGGCAGTAAAAAATGGGGTTTCAGGTGAAAGCAGTATCTTATACAGTTTTTCTTTGCGAATCGAATGGTGTACTCAAAAAAATTAAATATGTGACCACTTTAGAAGAAAAACGCGATTTTACTTTCCCGCCTTTTTAATTGAAAAAAGCTTTGGATCGGCCTACGGACAAATGTTTACAGTAGCGGTGTTGCGGACGTCTCATTAGACTCGCTTTTTGTGAGAAATAACCGGGTATCTGCTTCAAATTAAGGGTTTCTTCTCTGAAAAATTGATTAAGAAAACCGAAAACACACATTGATAATAAAGAAAACACAAATAATCGCTATCCCAATCGAAACCTGTGTAAAATCATCATTTTTCACCAAAGAAGCATTTTTGCGACCGAAGTTTGCAAATTATACATGAATAGAAAGCTTTTGTGACGAAAAGAACTTTGATGACAACAGAAAAAATTGAAATTTGAAAGGAACGAAGAAAAAAGCGAAAATCCGAAAAAAGGCGAAGCCTGTTGTCCATAGAGCAACTTTACTGCAAAGTGCCCTTTTCGCGGGAACTCAAACTTTCCTCTCTCCGACTTTGAATTATTTTTTCTCCAAAACTAGGAAGTTCGGTACGTTTTCAAGTTCACCGTTCGTTTCGCAATGAAAAGCTCTACAAAGTAATGCTTTGAACTGAAACGCCGTTTTTTACTGCCCCTATGCCTTTAATGAAACTCTTTCAGGAAACTATCTTCATTTATCTTATCTGAAATGCCAAAAAACCTCAAAAAAAAAAATCTGAAAATATGAGATTTTTAAGTTGGCGCCAAAACGCATCGGAACCGTTTTGCATATGAACTCATCCGACCGTTTCGAAAAAAAGGAATTGAAGTTCTAGTTAATGATAGATTTATGAACTTGATAGATTACCTTAAAGTTAAGATTTTTCTTTGAGGTTCTTTGAGAATAAAATTTCCTCAGGATTATCAAGCACACAATTCTGAACTTTTTGGTACTTGAAACATGAATTTAAAAACACAGGTTTGGAAAAAATAAATTTTAACCCTTTTCCTTTCTGATCGAAGCTGGATGATTTCAAAAAATTATAGAAGTTGATGGTAAAATTAGTAATATTTTTTTAGAGGCTTGAAGATTGAATATTTCTAAAGTCCTTGTAATCAGCTGTCCGAGGGCCTTCTAATGATAAAGCCTATTCCGCGCCAGTTTGTCACGTTTTTCTTTCCGTTAAAAAGACCGTATACCAAATTAGATCAAATTTGTGCTTTTATAACGGCAAGAAACGAAGGTCTTGAAGCGATTTTGACCAGGTCTTTTGGCGGAAAGAAAAACGTGACAAGCTAGCGCGGAATGGCCTATATACTTTTCATGGGCGATTCAAAATGCAAAAACCTATAATTTTGTAGGAAAAGCGGCTCATCCCAACTCGCGCTTCACATGTCCGGCTTCTCAATGTCCGATTATTCATCCTGATTGGGAGGTCATTTTTATAATATATTTTCATTCTAGATTTCAAGGCGTTTTTTTTTTTCAAATCGAATCAATTTCTCACAAGAACTAACCTCGTTTTCAAACGAAGAATCAAAAAATTCAGGCGCCTCAAGGCGTCCCAATCGACGCGATCATTTTCGGCGGTCGACGTCCCGAAGGAGTCCCGTTGGTCAGTTTTATTCAATATTCTCCAAAATAAACTGTTTTTCTTAGGCGATTCATAGCATTTTTGAACTCAAAAACGTGAAAATTATCGATTTTCAGGTCTTTGAATCGTTCTCCTGGCAGCACGGCATCCTCGTCGGCGCCCTGGTCAAATCTGAAGCCACGGCCGCCGCGGAACACGTCGGCAAGCAGGTACAGTACCACGAAAAGATACAGTAACCTATACAGTAACCCCTAGGTGATGCATGATCCAATGGCCATGCGACCTTTCATGGGCTACAACTACGGTCGCTACCTTCAGCACTGGCTTGATCTCGGAAAAGCTCCCCACAAGGTTTTTTGGAGTTATTCAGAGTTGGAGATTATTGTAGGTTACTGTACAAGCTCAATTTTTTTTAGGTAGAAAAAAATTTAGCTAGTTTTACATGTTGATTTGGGGTTAAGCTTGTTTTGTTTTCAGTTTTTTTATAGGGCTTTTTAGAAGATTTTTAGATTAAATCGTAGGAATAATTCAAGATAATGGAAGGCTACTGTAGAAAAAAGCTGGATTTCTCAAATTTTACCGAGAAAAACGTTAAAATCGGCGCATATTCTATATATTTGAAGGTCAATTTTTTATTGTCAAAAAAAAAAAAATTGATTTTCAAAAAATGCGTTTTTCTAGGCCCCGAAAATTTTCCACGTGAACTGGTTCCGCGAGACGAGCGATCACAAGTTCCTTTGGCCCGGCTTCGGAGACAATATTCGTGTACTTGATTGGATTTTTGCAACGTGTCGATGGAAAGAATGATATTGCGGTGAGAATTGTTATGACCAAAAAGCTTTAGTATATTTCAGAAATGGTTAATTCATCAAATTTTTCGAAAAAAATGTTACAGCTTTCTGAACGAAAAAAAGTGTAATAATAATATGGTTTTCGCAGGGTTTAATATAAAAACAGTATTGATCCTTTAAAAGAGCTATTTCGTTAATTTTTAGACATTTTCTGAAGTTCAATCCCTCATTAGAGTTGACGTGAAATTCAATTTTCTATACTCAATTTATGCATGTTAAGGTCGAAACGGCCATTGGATATGTGCCAAAACGTGGTTCCATCAATTTGGAAGGCCTGCCTCGTCTTGACTGGAATGAACTGATGAGCATCCCCAAGTCCTACTGGGAAGAGGACATTGATGAGAGCAAACACTTTTTGGAATCTCAGGTAATTTCATGGTTTCCAATCGATCATCAAGGCATTTTTGAATGGAAGATTCAAAAAATTGAGTAATAATCAGAGATCGAAAAAAATTCCGAAGCATTGGAAGGCATTCAAGGCTGGCTTGAGCCATAGAAATATTGGTCCTAACACCCAGTTTTACGGACGAGGTCGCAGCGAGAGAAACGCTATATCGCGGGGCAGCCGCGAGCTATATCGCTCGCCTCTCGGCGCAAGGTCGCTCACATCTCGCTGCTATGTCGCTCTTTCAAAAATTTTTTTAGCTCGATTGGGCTTTTTTTCTTGATTTGCTTTCTATGATTCATACTTTTTATTGGGTTGTAAATGATAAAATATCGGTCTTTATCAACCTTCTTTTACTTTTTTTATTTAATATAAACAATATATTCAAATGAAAAAAATTGAGAGCATTAAAGAAATTTCCAAATAATTGATGATACATTTTCGAATTCGAAGTAAACTGAAAGTATGTACAAATCTGAAGAAGAAAATTGAATTGAGGCGAAAGAGTGAAGCTTCAAGTAAGAATAAAAAAAGGACAAATGAGGAAAAAAACATGTGTATCGTTTATTTTTTTCATAGGAAAAAAATGGGACTAGGAAAAAGAGTAGGTTCAATAAAAAAACAGAAAAAGTAAACCGATTGTAAGCTCGTAGATGATCTTTTAAAAAGTTCATATTAGAAATAAAGGAGGGAGGCTCGAAATGAAAATGAAAGAGGTTTTGAAAAAAAGAAAAATTAAGTTAAACAATCAGATTGACCCTAAGTTCCCTTAAAAAAATGTTACTGTAAGCTTTGACTCGATAGTTTTCGGCATATCCTTCATTTGCTGCGTCAAGAACTTTTCTAAATGATAAAATCGGTAAAAAAAGAAAAAAATACTGAAAAAAAGTCCAACCTTGAATAAGAGAATAACTCACAGGAGCGACTGTATCAAGACAGCAGTACGTGCTTTCTCGAAATCATGCCTCATTTCTTCTTTTTCCTTACCCATCGACGCCAAAGTGAAAATCATATCTTCAAGTAAAAAAATGGATATACTGTTTCAAAAAAATAGTTTACCAAGAATCTTATTGATTGTATCCAAAAGCAAAGTTTCGGCGCCATCTCCCACGGATCTTTCTTGACTTTTACTGATTGAAAAAAAAAATGTTAGATGCCATTTTGAAGTACTAATAACCTGAAATTCTTGGTTAAAACATGAAAAAAAAAAATGCGAAAAAAAGGACTTTCAAATTCAAGAAAGGTGTGCAGTTCCGTCAAAAATATATACAAAAACGCTTTTTATCACAACTTTCTTTAATGGGATTTCACCCTTTTTGAAACTCTCTGGAAATATGATGACTGTTGATTGTAACACCGTGGTGAAAAACTTAGAAACACAGCTGAAAAACGTTTCAGAAAGATTGAGCTCTATACGAGGAAGTTGTGAGCGAAAAAAATATTTTTTTCCTTTTCTGACGGTACTGTATGAGCGTTACATTAGTTGTAAAATTAACATTTTAGAAATATTAAGTGAAAAAAATAGACATAAAAAAATCAGAGAGAATATAACACACGAAAAAAATAAAAACAATTCAAGTAAAAATTTTGATGGCACGTAAATAGTGACCAATCAATAATCCGCGACCTCGCGCCGATATCGCGCCGGGAGTTTGCTAGAGCTGAGCGAGATGGCAGCGAGATATGTCGCTGCTATGTCGCGCCACTCTCGCTGCGATATAGTCCACGAAACTGGGTGAACACGATAACGCACGAGACAGTGCATGGATCGTGGAGAGTGCACAGGCCACGCCCCAAGCTAGCCGTGAACCAGCTATGTAGCCTTTTGAAAAGGATCACCGCGATTTTTTTGAGGCTCAAATTCTTAAATTTTCATTTGAAAAAGAAATATATATTACATAAACTTTTCAGGTCGGCTCGGACCTTCCCTCCGAAATCCAACAGGAGCTGGACAACCTCGAGAAACGCATCCACGCCTTGTAAACTTGCCCTGCCACTTTTTTTGCCTATATATTAATAATTTGTACCCATAGATTGCATAATGATATAAATCCTGTATTTACAACCAAAAAGAAAAATCAACGAACTAAAGATCTATCAAGACTGTGTTGTTATCTTGGAAGCTATGACCATTGCCGTGTCGTGTCGACGTAATCGCCATCCGGTGATTCGTACTTTTTGATTGGTGGAGTTAGAGAAGGCCCTTGAATGGTCAGCGGCAGGTTGCCGGTGGCTGGTTTCACGGCCTTAAATGAAATAAATTAAAAAGGTCACGAAGTTTTAATTTTAACGAAGATACTTAATTTTAGTTTTGAATCACAGTGTAATACTTTTCATTGAATTTTCTGTTCTCCATCTTGACATTCATTCATTTTTCCTGTTCTTATTTAAAACATGAGAAATAAGAAATTTTCCATTGCTGAATGACATGAAAAGTACATAGCTTGTGACAATTTCACCGCCCGATTGAAAATTGGAGGAAAAAAAAGAAAAATTAATTTTTTTTAACACATCAAAAGGCTCGATTTTTGAAAAATAGTTGAAAGAGCTTTTATTGATTGTATTAATTTTGTTCTTAAAACTAGCTCATTCAATAGAACTTCAGTTAAAGGGGAAATTTGATCTAGTTGAAAACTATCAGCTTCAATTCCTTTTTTTAGGGTTTTTGTAAAGTTATAGTTCGTTTATAACGCCTTTTTTTACAGTGTTTGGAGGTTCAAGGGTTAAGTGATTCCGAGAAACTCAAAATAGCCGTCAGATAAAAATAAAGATAACTAAATTTTTAGAGAGTCAGAGATTCTTTTGTGTTTCGCGGAAATTACTTTGAAAACAGAATTAGCTAAATGAAGATATCATGACAAAGAACGATTATTTCACGTTAAGCAGCGTTTTCCCCTTTTCTACTTTCTCATGCAAGCAATTTTAAACAAGAAAAACCTCTTCATAAAGTTCCGGGCTGATGGCTTTCAATTCCTTCAACGCTTTATTCTGAGCTGCCAAAGCTGAACGAATCCAAGCGTCGTCAAGCTTTTGCAATGCGTTTCGACTTCTAGTATAGTCCTTAAAAATCAATTTGACAATCAGTTTAAAAAAAAAGAAAAACCTTCATGGCAACGGCTCGCTCATCGATCTGGTCAATCGACAATTCGGTGGGCGGACGTCTTCGTTCACTAAATAATATATATTTTAAAATGATTCAAGAAAACATGATATTCGCGTTTGACAACAATAAAGAATATTAAAAGCGTTCTACAAACCCAATATTCTTGGCCGACTTCACATCCAACGTCATCTCATCCATTGGCTTTGGTTTTTTGCTGTGCTTCTGCATTTGCCGGATTTCTTTCTCCAACCGCTTTCTTCTTCTGGCTTCTCTTTGCTTCGCAACCTGAACAAACGATATTTTTCAATAATTTATCAGTTTTCAAACTTCCGGATCAATTTTCTTCTGCCTTTTCATGAAAACAGAAGAAGCTGATGGGATGGTTTGATGGAAGGCGCGGTAAGAAGTGCTGGCGGTGACGCACAACCGCGATGTCAAGTTTGTCAAGGTGTTCATCACCTGGAAATCAAATAAAATTCAGATCAAGTAGGCGATAATTTGAAAATATACAGAAAAAATAAGCGAAAAAAACAGCAATTTAAATAAAAAAATGTCTTTTTTTCGAGCCGAGAAAAATATTAACTCTTCTGGCTTAGAACCGTATAAGCTCTCGAAGGCTGTAATCTAAAAAGTGATACAAATTTTAAAATCAAAACGAATTTTAATTGTATCCTTTTTAAGAAAAAAGAAAAAAAATTTGTTATTAAAGGCGCATATGGCCCGTTGAGAAAATCAGAGGTGCCTTTGCGGAACCCTTTACAACGACGCTCCGCATTTTATTTTTTATTTATTGTTTTTCTGAAGTTTTATAAGCTATTTCAAGTCAAAATCGTGTTTATTGGATCCCTGGGAATGGACCAAAATAAATAGAATTCAGATGAAAGCATAAAAAAATCCTGTTTTTTTTCGAGTTTTATGACTTAAATATTTTTTTAATCGTAATATAAACTTATATCTTACAGCTCAGGGTCTTCAGAAATGTCGAAAATATCAAAATAAAATGTTAAAAGTTTGTTTCGACGAAATTCCTATTTTCAGGGTCAAATGCCACCCAAGAAACGATCAAGAAAGGCGAGCGTCGCAGAAACGCCTCCAGCCGTGAAAGTTGAGGAAGAAATCGGAGAAGAAACACCTCAATTCGAAGAAATTGACGAAAAAAGTGAGTAGAAAACAAAAAAAGTAGAAGGATTTGGGGTGCGTAAACAGTGAAGCAACGTACTGGATAAAAATAACAAAATTCCGCTTTTACACCCAATAAAACTTTTTTTCGCCTTTTAAATTTTTGATTTGGATTAAAGTAACGTTTTTAATATTCAGATGTCGTTCTGGAAGAGTTTACACCGAACAAAAGACGCAAAAAGCTGCAAAATGCTCCAGAAAGTACTCGCTCTTCTGGACGAGGCGGTGGCAGCGTCTTTCATTTCGAGTATTTTTTTTTCTTCCTTTTATTAATTCAATGAAAAATTTTTAGCGATGAATCGAATCAGTTTTATCCTTGCCCCAAGTGCGATCTTCATTTTAATGCCCGTGCTTCTCGAAATTTCCACATGCGGATTGCGCATCACGGTTACGTTTACACGCCAGGCGATGAACTGAAAAGATTCCAAAATGAGGACGTTGAAGTTAAAAAGGTACTGCTTACCATAAATTAAAACGAAATAAGCAATTTTTCAGCCTAAAGGGAAGAAATTCGCGAAGAAAGTGGATAAAGTCGAAGATTTTGGTCGGTTTTCAAGGATCTTCATTTTATTAATTTTTGATTTTCAGGCAATGTAAAGATAGAGAATTCCGAACAGAATGTTGATTTTGAAGCGAATTTTTGTGCTCCTGGAAATTCTCAAGAATCGGAAATTTTTGATAATTTTCATTTTTCTGATGATGTTCAGGACGTTGCTGTTGAGGTGGGAGTTTATTTTTGTTTTATTTTTTTTTGCGAAAGGGGTTTTTCACGTTTCACGCAAAAATCTTTTTTTGGCAATTTTATCAAGTGACTTTTTTTCTATTTAAAGATAGGAATAGATTTTCAGACTTGATACAATACGTTTCACTCAACATTCTTTATGTTCAGAGGCGATTTTTATGTAATTCTCGATAGGAGGATTAGTTTCTAAGGATATTTTCCAACTCTTTTGCGCATTTAAAATTCTCAGCAATGGCTCTTGATCCGAATATTTTTGCTCAAATAACTTGAAAAGTTCAGAAATTCCAACTTTGCTTTCATTTTCTCAACCAATTTATCATGTTTGAAAAGAGCTTTAATAAGTTTTTCTTCTTAAGGTGGAAGTTGCTGGGGTGCCAGAGCCTTGTGATTCCTCCCTATTGGACCACGATTACGCCTATTTTGGAATGCATGTAGAAGAAGAACATCACGAAATCGAAGAAGCTGAACAAGTCGACGAATATTTCGAAAAAGAGCAAGTTTTAGCTGCTCCAGCTTCAGCTCAACCTCATCGGAGAGGACGACCTCCGAAAGCCAAGGTTTTTTTGGTTTCATTTCGAAATGGGTCCCTAAAAGGTTGTGAAATGGTTCGTTTTGAAGGCATTTTTTGGGTCTTTTTGTATCTTCATGTAAAGTTTTTCAGCCTTTCCAGCCTTAATTAAGTCTTCGGCTGAGTTGACAAGTAAATTTTGCCAATTTTATTGAAGAAGTCACTTAAGAACACCAAGCAGCCCCTAGAGATAACCCTTGGATTTCACTGGGCGCTGCAAAATAGCTTTGAAAGTGAAGATTAAAATCAGAAAACCCAGCCTGCCTCAAGCCTTAAAAATCAAAAATTTCAGAGGCTCAATGAAGGTCGCAACAACAAAACCTGTCCATACCTTTTCCGAATTTTGATGTAATTTTTTCCAGGAAGATTTTTCAATTTCGATCAAGCTGACAATGTCGGATCCGCAAGGGAAGTACAAGTGTTACGTGAAAGACTGCGACTGGAAAGGCGGCTACCGGTCGATGAGGGCCCAACACATGAGAGTCATCCACCCCGAGTGGAAAATGCCCGATCGATTTTTGTTGCAAGTAAGAAGACTTCTTAGAATGTTTCGATTGAGGCTTTGAATCTAGGATAACGATTTGTAAAGGATCAGATTTCGTTATTTATTCCAATCATAGGCAAAATCGAAAGGACCCTTTACGGGCCCTTTGAGCGTCCATTATTTCCATTAATTGTTCCTCATTAACGGTTTCCTTTTCTCTGCCTTTTCCGTCCTTTTATAGGCCTTCATCCACCCTTTTTGAACCCTTTCAAGAAACAAGAAAATTTTTTAAATTGAGAATAATGTTTACTAGTGACTGTGTATGAACCAAAATGTGCTACAGTAATAAAATCGGAAATCATCAATGGCCGAGACTTTCAGCACCTTTTTTGCGGTCTCAGACTTTTTTTGAGGCTTTTTAGCCCACCAAGAAAAAAAAAGGCTCAATAAAGACCACAAAACGGAACCCTTTCAGCGGCCAATTTGCACCCATTTTCCGAACTTCCGACTTTGGCTCTCATTTTTTGATTTACGTTGGGAATCTGCAAATTGAGCTCCAAGAACTGCTTTGCTTAAGGCGAAAATTCACTTTTTGTGCAGGAAAATTCCTTTTTTCATCTTGAACGGAATTGCAGAAAAGTCTTTATTCTTCATGTTATGTTTGAAGATATTTTCGTGAAATCCAATGATTTTTCAAAATTAAATCATCTTTTTCACTCTCTGACGGCTTTTTTTGGAATTTACGAAATTGTTACGGCACGGCATCATATTTATTTTTGAAGCTAGAATTTTTCTGAAGTCTTTCCTCCGAAATCAAGTTGCATCTCATTTGTTATGCTCCCCAGAGGAATGAAAATTTAAGTATCCAAATACTTTTTTTTTAGCGAATCACCAAAGACAACATGTATATCGATCCGAAAGATCATGTCCCCCTGTACAAATGTCATGTTGATGGGTGCGATTGGCGGGGCAATTTTCGGTGAGATTTTGGAGTTTTTGCTGATTTACTCGGCAATTTTCAGAGCGACAAGATCGGCCCACATGCGAAAAGTCCACCCCAACATCCATGAGGAACGGAGGAAAGCTCCGGCGGTGAATTTTTTTTTGAAAACATTTGCCTGGGGCTAATTTTTGACTTCAAATGAAGTTTCTTGTATCTTTATCCAGGTTCAATTAGCCGTTTACCTTTCAATTGTCATTTTTCAAAAGCATTTTTTAAGTTAAAAACTGGTATTTTCTATCATTTCTCGAACTTTAATCGACATAGAGAGATTCCTTGAAATTAATCGGTTTTAAGCATTTTTGTCAAAAACGCTCTAAATTTTTGTTTTGAATTGTTGAAATTGCCCTTAAAATTTCATACAGCTTATTTGAGCCTTCTAGTTAGTAAATTTTCATCGAAATGGGCAAAAATATAAGAAATATTCCAAAACCGCATGGCCACCCGTCTCACTTATGCGCCTCGCAGTCATTCAGCTGTGGCTTGCATCGTGGCCGAGTGGCGGAGACCCCTGTCTCCCGCTCGCACGGTCACCGGTTCGACTCCCCTTCAAAATGCGTGAACCAACTCGGCGCGGCGCACATTGCGCTGCATCGTCTGTTATTTACGCGAAATGAGCAATTACTGGCGATTTCGCTAACCTCGAGCTATTATAGCCGGAGTTTGATAGTAGGCCGCTGGACAATCTTTTGGATTTTGTACTAGAAAGTTCAATTTGATCGCGTAAAAAGTGAATTTGGTGGAATAGAAAATATTTCTGGATTTTCATATTTCCATAGGCTAAGTCGGAAAGAGTGGAAAAGGCTTCTCAGAAATTTTCCTTTTTTGCTCCCTTTTTGCGCTATTCCGCGCCAGCTTGTCACGTTTTTCTTTCCGCCAAAAAGACCGTATACCAAATTAGATCAAATTTCTGCTTTTATAACGGCAAGCAACGAAGGTCTTGAAGCGAAGTTGGTCAAATTTGACCTGGCCTTTCGGCGGAAAGAAAAACGTGACAAGCTAGCGCGGAATCGCCTGTATTTCTTCATATCTTATGCACCATTTTTGCTGCCTCTTCCTTTTTCCACCCAATCTTGAGCCTTGAAGTCCCAGAAATAGGAAGGCTCGATAAAGGGGCTCTTTTTGCGGCCTTTTTTAAACCTCTCCCTTCTAGCGGCCATTATCCACCATTACGACTTTTCCTGAGTTCGCTGAAGAACGTGGATTTAACAACTGAATAGATTCAGAATCATGGTAGAATCGAAAGTTTTGTAAAAGTCACGAGCTCACGAAATTTTTCTGAGATTTTCCAAGATCTAAACGCAAGCTTATTACAGAAATCTGATATTTTTGGTTCAATATTCTCATTTTTAGGGAGGCTTTGTGGCTGACGGACAGTACTTCTGCCATGTCGAAGGCTGTGAATGGCGCGGCTGTTCGAGATCGACCAGAGCCTCGCACATGAGAAGGGAACACGCTGATTACGTCTTCGGGCAACAAGTCGACGAGGCTGGCCACAAGGTGCGGAAATGCTTAATTCTCAACTGCTTTTAGTTTTTCAGCTTGAAAGGTTTCAGGTTGAAAATAATGAATTTGCGCGTAAAAAATTTTCTAGCTTTTCTTTTTGGTCCTTGATAGAAATAAGGCGCTTTTGGGGTCTTTTTGAAATTAATAAAGCTGGGCTTCAATCAATTTTTAAGTTAAAAAATCATTTTATCATTGAAAACGCGTTTAGTGACTTCATTTTCACTTCAAAAGTTTGACGAGTACCTTCAAAAGTTCAGTTTTTCCAGCATTTTCATTATTTTTAAATTCGAGCTGCTCTTTCATGAATTCGTTACCTGACCTTTATCGGGAAAAATATTTTTAGAACTAGTACAATATTTTTGTGCATCTGACACCTTTATCATTATAAAATTCAACATGGAAGGTCATTTTTTTGTCATGAAATTCCGATGTTTTTCATCATAATCCGTCAAAAAAATATAGTTCCTTTATTTTTTTTCCCTCTGGAAGTATTTATCTATTTTTCTAGGTCCCAAGGACGATGATCCAGTGCTGCGAATGCAATTTCGAATGCTACAGTCAGCAAGTCTTGGTCGATCATGTCAAGAGATCCCACGGTCTAACCTTCTTCGTCCATCGACGTTTCAAGAACAAACTCGAATTCGAGGTTTTCAGAACCTTGATTTTCTTGATAATTTTTTCTTTGAAGTGCTGGCTGCGAAGCGTCAAAAGGGCCTATTCAATAGACTTCAAGAAAAATCCGCCCATTCGGCTGACAACTGGGGAACAGGTGCAGTTTTTAGTGTTGAAAAAGAGATTTTGAAGATAATTTAGATATAGCCTATTCCGCGCCAGCTTTTCACGTTTTTCTTCCCGCCAAAAAGACCGTATATCAAATTAGATCAAATTTCTGCTTTTATAACGGCAAGCAACGAAGGTCTTGAAGCGAAATTTAGTTAAATTTGACCTGGCCTTTTGACGGAAAGAAAAACGCGACAAGCTGGCGCGGAATGGCCTATAATAATGGTTTTGTAAAGTTTTTGGGAATTTCAATTTTGATTTTAAAATGTAAATTTCTCATGGGAGGTTTAAATTTTACAACTTTTGACGGGTTTCCCAGCAACTTTGGAGGTTTTTGAAGCTATACTGTGGGAAATTCTAATGGGAATATTTAAAAAAACCGTTTTTCAAGCTTTTTCTTAATAATTTATTTAGTTTTTATTATTTTTTTGATGATTTTGAGAGCAATTTTTTTGATTGGTTTCTGAAGTTATAATATGTAAATTCCTAATAAAAATATTTCTGAACCGTTTTCAGATTTTTCTTATTATTTAACTTATTTCACAATTTTTGACGGCTTCCCGAGCAATTTGGAGGATTTGGTGAACTTACACTTGGTAAAAAGTCAATAAGAATACTTCTAAACGGGTTTTTGAACATATATGTTCATCTGTTTCATGACCTTTTTTTGATTAATCTAGTTTTTATACTGTTTTGAATTTTTTTGACAGCAATTTTTTTGATTGGTTTTTGGAGTTATAATTGGTAAAAACTTGAATGAGAAAAATTTCTAAACGCTTTTTGAACATTTTTCCTTCAGTTCTGAGTTTTTTTAAATGTCTTTTACGTAAAATTGAGTGTTTTAGAATATTTACGGTCATTTATCCTTTTTTTTGTGTTTTTCTATTTAAAAAAATCAAAGACAGGAAGTGAAGAAAACTGCCCTTATATCTCCTTTTTTTAAAACTTCAACATTTTTCTGGAAAAATGGAACCATTCCTTCGGATTTTCAGCTGACCTACTACCATTGCTCTCACACAACGCAGCCAAATCAGCAAATTTCGTTCCGATCCCGATATTTCCAGAACCGGAAACGTTACAGCATGAAGAGAAAGCATCGTCCGTGTACTGCCTATTTGAAGGTCTAGTTTTGGGGGGGTGGGGGATTGAAGATAAAGCACAGAAAAAAATGACTTGATTCCTAGGATGTTAAAGAAAAAAATTGAAATCAGAAGAATATGTAAATTAAAAAACCATAAAAAAATTCAACCGTTTCAAAAAAATTGGATTATTTTTTTTATAAACTTTGATTTTTTTCGAGGTTCCTAAGTGTAGCCACCTTAGTTTTTGGAAAATTCCGAAACTTTCCAGCAGTTGGAAGGCATTTCTATAAAGTTAAAGATCATTTTCAAAAATTCGCACTTTTTCATTTTCAATGAATTTAAAGAGTTTGATGATTAATCTCCGCGTTTTCCAGGTGAAAAACATTTTTTTTTTAAATTAAGAAGCTTTTTTTTTTTGTTGATTTTACCCTTTGAAGCGTTTTCAGTCTTTATTTTCCAATCTCGGGAAAAGTCGGAATGGTGGATAGTGGCCGCCAAAAGGGAGAGGCTGAAAAAAGGCCTCAGAAATTCAGAAAAAAGAAACATTTTTATGAGACCTTTCCAAGCCCTTCCTACTTTGCCTATGATGATTCTCAAATTTTTTTTAAAATTTGATTTTATGGTCAATTCATTCATTTTCCAGGTGAACGAATCATTGAAAGGAGTCATGACCGTGGACGGATGCGTAGAGCATTTCGGTCATCGGATGGGCCTTCCCATGTTGAGATTTGGGAAACTCGACCGCGAATGCATGGGCGCCTTTCTAGAGCAGAAGAGCTGCGGAATGCCGATGACGCTGGATGGCGCTTTGGAGAAGCTTAGAAGTGAGAATGGAGAACCTTAGAGAGTATAGAGCGTGCAGAGAAAAAAAAAGGCCAGCTCTCATTTTTCAACGCTCTCTGAGTTTTGAGAGCTAGAAAGCGTGGGAGAAAAATGAAACGCCAGCTCTCTCATTTTTGAACGCTCTCTAACTTTCGAGAGCTAGAGAGCACTGATACTAGAGAGACCACAGAGAAAACAGGTGTTTTCTAATTTTTGAAAGCTATATTCAACTTTTGAGAGCTAGAGAGCACGGATTAACGAGAGGGCGTTCAGAGAAAAATAAAACGTCAGCCCTCTCATTTTTCAACGCTCTCTAACTTTTGGAAGCTAGAGAGCAGTGATAAACAAGAGAGCTTAGAGAGAAAACAGAACGCCTTCTAATTTTTGAACACTCTAACTATTTGGGAGCTAGAGAGCACTGATAAGCAAGAGAGTGTAGAGAAAAATAGAAAAGCAGCCCTCTCATTTTTAGACACTCTCTAGCTAATCGAGAGCTAGAGAGCGCTGATAAACAAGAGGGCGTGCAGAGAAAAATAAAACGGCAGCCCTCTCTTTTTTGAACGCTCTCTAACTTTCGAAGATCTCGTGGTATGAAAAAAAAGATCAGCGAAAACTCAAACGGCGACTTTTCCGATTTTTTCATATCGCTAGGGAACTTTCCGACGGCCACCTTTCCGCCGAATCTTTTTCTGACTTTTTTTCTCGATAAAATATTCGTTTTAAATCTTCCTATATAAAGTAGGTAGTTGGTTCATGATTGAAACACAAAGAAATAGAAAAAAAAATTTTATAGATGTTTTATAAATCGAAAAGTTCATCGAGAAAACCATTCGGAAAGGGATCCGTCGGAAAGTTCCTTATGAAAAAATCGGATAAGTCGCCGTTTGAATTTTCGCTGGTGTTTTTAAGACCACCGAAATTCCTAGGGCTTCGATTCAGACGTTTATTTGAGGATTTAGTTTTATCCTCTCCGTTTTCAAAAGAAAAGTGTTAATCTCACTCTTTTATTTAGTCGGTTAACTCACAAGGAAAGTCGGTTGACTTCACGGTGGAAATGTTCTGAAAATCGGCCAAAACACTACTTAATGAACCAGAAGAAAAAAAAAATCCTAGAAGCTTCAACATGCATAATTTCCTAGAGGACACCTCAAAGTTAAATAGAACCTTGAAAATCCGTTTAAATAGGCTACTAAGGGGTTTTGAGCCATTATTTCTCAAAAACTAGGAATTTGTGCAGGTTGAGGCTTTCACAATTGTTTTCTGCTACATCAAGGCTGGTGAATTTTCAGGAATTTCCTATTCTCTGGGTAAAATTAATTGGTGGAAATCGTATTTACTAAATTTTAAAACGACTGAAAAAAAAATGAATTGACGGATAAACAAAACAAAAAAATGAAGGAACATGTTTATTGTACGGAAAATGTTCTTTCGAGAGCATACGTGGCTGCAACAACTTCAATCCCTTTTCTATCTAGATGACTTTGAAAGCCCCCACGAAGTTTTCCAACATTTTCGCTTTTTTGAACTTCTCACGAAACAAATACATTGCAAATAAAAATCCCATCCTAGTCCTGAGAGCTCGAAAATACTAAAGACGATTGAAATCTAATCAGAAAAGCTTTTTCACTTTCAAGCGTTCAAAACTTACGGCACTTTTGAAGCCGGAAAAATTAAATCTCAAATCAGTTTTGGGCCGTTTTGCCCATAATAAGAATGCGAACAAAAGTTCAACGTTCCTTCAAGGAGCGATTTATTTAACAGTTTTTATCGTTTCTCTGATTCAAGCCATTATCTTATTGAAAACCGACCTAAATTCCCTCGGATTAGCTATAAAGAATAATACTAAACTTCATTCCATTCAAGACCAGCTTGAGACGATATTTACTACAGTTATGTCTAAATCTCTTCTTTCTGCACGCTTTTTCGCTTGTTCTACTTTCATGAATTATTTTCCCAGGCCCATGGTGAATGTACTATGGATAAGCTCGCATCGAAATTTCGTTTCCGATTTTTCAAATTTTTCCTGGCTTCAGTAGTAATGCTGGATTTGTGTGACATTGATCTACAATTTGAACAATTTTGGAATTCATGAAAAGTTTCAACACACTTTGAACTAAAACTAACGTCATTGTGAAGATCGATCCGAAAAGATTATAACTGAAAGCTCTGAGAAGGTTATTAATCAAAAAAAAACTTTCGCCATTCAAGAAGTTTAGCTGAAACACATTTTATCGAAGTTTAGCTGTATCGTGGCTGCAGCTGAAGTGTCATTTCTTGATAAGACTAATCTATTTTCGGGCTACTTTTTCGAAGTAATCTTCTCAGAAGCTAAAATTATTCTGAAAAATTTACGATTTTTTTCTATGTGAATATTAGAATTTTTTTCCAGGTTTCTGTAAAAAAATTCGAGTTTTTTTGAAGGCTTTTTTTCCCGCGTTTTTTTATAGCCGCGTTCCATTTGATTCTTTATACTTTTCAGAATTCAAACTTTGAAGTCCAATTATTTATTCAAATATTTCATTTTTCTGTGATTTTCTTTTTGATTTTTTTAAAGCCCTGAAATTTTTTTATCTTAAGTTTTTCATTTAAGAGATGAAGATCTCTCATTGAGCTTCTCTGTAGAACTTTGACAGTCAACGTCTTCAGTTTTCTCATGTTTATTTTCTGATGCCTTTTAAACAAAAGTTTAGGTGATCGATTTATTAAAGTAAAAAAATAAGAAATACAGCAGATCATGATGATAATGAAACCCGAGAATGAGTGAGGAAATATCAACCAAGGGGATTATTAACCCGAGATTCAGTGAGACAAGATGATAAGCCCGTAAATGAATAGGAAAAGGTAAAAAAGTACATGATAAACATGAGAGGCTAATTTTCAAATAGAATAATTATTTGCGAGATCAGGAAGAAGGTTATATAATAAATAATCACGCCGGAAAGGGAATACATGAAGATTTATCAATAACTTAAAAATAAATAGGAAAATAAGAAAATCAGGTGCTGAAGGCTTAGGGTTGAACATTATTAATAGTATTAGCTAGTAATGGTACAATGCCAATATTGTCCAAAACCTGTGAAAGGAGAGAGGCTCCATCACTCAAAGGAACTCCGTTTTGAGCCATCACCGTCAGAAGCTCCGTGGTAACAGGTACCATTCCGGAGAAAAAGGGTGTCATGTTGGGTGGGATTGTAAATGGGAAGAATATTGGGAGGAAGTCGAAAGCTGGCTCGGGCGTAGGGGAGGATAGTGGGGACATTGGCGGGAGGTCCGTCTCGACCGAGAGCTCGTCGTCGTCCTCGAACAGCTCGTCTTCAGAGGAGGAAGATGACAGAGAGTCTCCCTTTGGTCTCGGACTTCTCGTCCTCCTCCATCAGTTTGAGCAGCTCCGGTTCTTCCTTCTCCTCTCCCGACTTCTTCCAGAGAAAGATCGAGTAGGCGTTCATGTCCTCCTGGTTCAGGTAGAGCGGCATCTCGTCCAGACGGCAGCGTTTGACGTATTCCTCCTGGAATTTTCAAGATTTAGTTTTGGCTTTTCTTATATGTAGTTTATTCATCGCCAGTTATATCAAGAATGGAGATTATATAGAAAGTTCTAAAAACACTCAAAAAAGGATTTTAAGAAGTCTACCAAGTTTTTTTGAAATCTCGAAGGGTCATGGGAAAATTTTCAAAAACAGTTTTGGCGCGAGAATCTAATTTTCAAGTTTCAAACGACCATACAATAAAGTGAAGCAAATCTATTGGTCCATTCTACACATGTTTGAAAAAATACTTTTTATGAATTAAGATGATTAATAATTTTGATTTAAAAAAACCGAACCGTGGTCATTTCGCCGCTTTCCACCAGTTTGCGCTTATTACGACGCATGTTCTCGATCTAAAAGAAACGATATTTCATTTGAACTTGAGAAGTAAGAAGAGAAACTAACGATTTCGTCCCGACTTTTGTTGAATTCGTTGATCCGTCTCTCCAATTCCTCCAAAGGGAGAGCGCTGAAATCTTCGGCAGTCGGTTGTTGGTACATTTCGAGTAGATGTAGGTTCTGCAAAATGTTAAATATTAATAAAAGGAACGATTTCTGAGAATTGAGGGCATTGAAGAAGGTTTAAAAGAATTTTCGCTTTTGAACCATTTTTCGGCTTTTCTTTCAATTTTTCTGTAGGAAATGAAGATGAGGTATGGTTTGTACATGAATGTGAAGCTCATTTTTTGATAGTAGCTATTTTTGACGATGAGAAAATTTATAAAAATCAAGTAAAATGGTATTTAGCCTTGTATGGAAAAAAACATGAGAAGAACATTAATTTGGATTTTTACTATGGCTATGAAAATTTCGAAAAAAAAAGTCTTTATCATCATTTTCACCTGATTGTGAGGAAATTGAAAGAAATAATGAGGCAAAGAAAAAAAAATATTATTATAAAAAAAACCAACCGCTTGGCAGAGCCGAAGTAGAATAAGTAAAAAGAAAGTACAACTGCTCGGTAGAGACAGGTTGAGACAGAGTGAACATCTGGGCACCTTGGGACTTGGCCCAACCGTTGACTCCGCCCATTGTTCGACGTTTCATCTCACTTTTTGCACCTTTTGTTTGTCCCAAGGCTCTCACCTCGACGGCAAAACCTGAAGATTCCTCTGAAGCGATGATTGCTGGAGGCAAGCGGCAGGAGAATTCGCACTTTTGTAATTGATCCCTTTGTACTTCCGATTGATAGAGAGTACAAGGGAATGAGAAAAACACAAAAATCGCTGCTTTTGTAGATTTTGATTGACAGGAAACAAACGTGGGCAATTACCGAACTCAATTTGCTGAGGAACGTGGGCTAACAAAAATGAATACCAAGGTTCAACCGGTGGTATGAAAAAAACGCCAGCGAAAATTCAAACGGCGGCTTTTCCGATTTTTTCGTTTCGCTAGGGAACTTTCCAACGGCCACCTTTCCGACGAAATTATTTCCGACTTTTTTTTCTCGATAAAATATTCGTTTTAAATCTTCCTATATGAAGTAGGTAGTTGGTTAATGATTAAAACACAAAAAATGTTTATTGATGTTTTAAAAAAACTGAAAACTATAAGGGAAAAAAAGTCGGAAAAAAAGTTTCGTCGGAAAGTTCCCTAGCGATACGAAAAAATCGGAAAAGTCGCCGTTTGAATTTTCGTTGGTGTTTTTTTCATACCACCGAAGATCTGAGCCCCGGAGAAAAAAAAACAATTAAATTACAGTTGCGAGGTTGAAAAGAGTTACACGTCTTGAGTAGCTTGAAATAATAAATTTGAAACTGTTTTTAGCTGAATCTTCGAAAATTTTTTGAAGAATCATCAAAAATGTTGTGGAATCTCTTCAGAATTTCCTGTAAACTTTCGATTTGCTTGAAAAAATGAGCCGATTAGGTAAAACCCTGGATGTTTTCCAGAGAAAAAGCTCAATTCTCAAGGAGTTAGCGAGAAAATTCGTTTTTTCTATTGCATTTGCAAAATTAATGGCGGGTTGATCGAAAAAAGTTGAAATTGTTCAAAAAGGCAACAAAATTGCTCCAAGTCTGATACGGTTTCAGAGAAAATTTAGGATTTTGATGAATCCTTTTATGCGTTTTGAAACATTTTCTGTTTTTTGACTTTTTTTTTCTATTCGTAATTCCTCTTCAAAATGGACTTTTTTGCACCTTCTCTGTAATTTTGAAAGGACTTTTTTTATGTCTTGATGGCAATTGATTCAGAAAGAAATAAATACGTTTTGCAGCCGTCGAAGGGTTCCAGATGAACTACGAGGTTGTCGCCTACGAAGAGGCCTACCTGGAACAGTTCATCCAACACCCGAACCCGATGATCTCCCTCCATCAGATCCTCACCGAGCCGTCCACCATCTACCACACGCCGTTGTTCGACCCGACCGACTTCTGGGGCGTCAACCTCGTGAGAGGGCTCAGCGAGGAGGCGATCGCCCGTCGCCTCCAGATCCTCTTCAACCAGCCGGGCCCCAGCTCCCGCAGCGATTCCATCGACGACGTCATCCCTCTCGTCACGGACTACTCTATTGGCATCATGACCGACGAGATGCGCAGAATTTGGGTCGAGTTCGGATGCGAAAAGACGGCCGTCGTTGAAGAGGTGTGTCTCGGGATGAATGGCTTGAAAATTGTACTAGAATAATTCATTCAAATGGTAGCTTCACCCCCACCTTTTTGAGCCAATAAGAAGAGGATGATTGGCTTCAAAATTTTCCTAAAATGGTTAGATAATTCATTTTAATGATGACTTCTTCACCCACGCTTTCTTGAACCAATTGGAAATTTTTGAATCAAATCGTGCCTTGAAATAATTCAAAACAAGTTTAAATCGAATTTAGTTGGGAGTAGGTGGCAAAAGTGGAAGTGGTCTCTTTTGGAGTCGTTATAGTCTGTTCAGATTTTGAATGTCAACCAGCTAACTCCGCCCCTGGTGAGACGTTTTTGCCTTTTTGCGTCGATGTTTTATCGCGCGGGACTCATTTTGATCTTTTTTGATCTAAAGATAGAAAAAGAAGTCAAAAATGCAGTCTTATTAAAGGGCCATCGTCATCTGTAGATAAAACATTGACGCGAAAGATATTGTAGCCTTGGGGGTGGAGTCAGCTGCTTGACATTCAAAATCTGAATAGACTATAAAGTGGTCTCTTTTGGGGTTGTTGGAGTCACCTTTTTAATGTTTTATTGGCTAGAAAAGGGTAGAAAAAGCTTCGTGATGTTACTTTTAGTTATTTTTTTATTAAGTAGGGGCGTATACAGCAGTTCTTTTATGGAAATCGTCTTTATTTATTTGATCAAAAGTATCAAAGAACTTCCTTCGATAGTTCTTCTTGAAATTCAATATCTGAATCGTTCAGCGCACTTTGTTCAGAGAGAGATTTTTACAGGTACGCGCGATTTTCGAAGGCTTCAGCATCAGCATCGTGTTCGTCTTGGTCTACGATGACGAGGAAAGAGCCCGTTGCGCTTGTCTTTATTTCAGTGATGCGCCTGGGGGCGAGGAAATCTTCAAACGGCTCCAGGAAGTGTTCGTTAAAGGCTTTTTTGAATCTGAAGGAAAGACGGTAGTGAGAATTGAGTATATGTGATTTTTTAGAAGGTTTTCTCTAATCTATAAATTATACGAATAGTTTTACGAATAGTTGAATTGAAATAAAGGTCATTTGCAATGCAAATTTTGCATAGGAATTCATGGATTATGGTAGAAAAAAAGGAGTAAATTCGCGATTGTGTAACTTTTTGAACGATTATATGATCAATACATTAATTTTTACTTGTTTCTATTTCATAGGGAAAAATTTTTTTGATTCTATTAAAGTTTGCTATGTTTCATTTGGTGTAGAAAAATGTTGAATTGAATGCAAAAAAAGCGATTTTTTTCAGTGATCCCCGGCCACCGAAAACAATCGTAACTGATTGCTCAGCGACTTGGGAGAAAATCATTGAGAAAACGTATGGAGTGGATTTGGCAATGGATATCGATTTGCAGGTGAAGAAAAAAGCATTAATTTTTAAAGGTCTTTAGAACAGGGACAAAAAATCCTTTTTTAGGCTCCTAAAAAGAAAAAATATTTTTTAAAGTCCTTTCTCTCACCTTTTCGTAAAAAAAAGACGTTTCATCGGCTTTTTATTCTTATTTTTCTGGAACCTATTTTGACCTTCTCAACACCTTTTATTTATTTCAAAAGAACCTTTCCTATTGAAAATCATGAAAAAGCGCTGTTAAGGTCTTTTTAAAGGTGTTTTATTCAATGAAAAGCCATTTTGAATCCGTTTGGACTTTTTCTGTAACATTATGTATATACTTTATTTCAGATCAGCGAATTTCACATGATGAGCCTGTGGGCCTATCAAACAGAACGCCGAGTTCAAAACCGACACGATCAATATGCGATCGTTTGTGCTCTCCGAAGATGGATAAGGTATGATTTTAGACGAAAAAGAGTAGAAAAAAAGTTTCTTGAAGAAATTTTCGAACTTTAGAGAAAATGAGGGTCAAGATAAACAGAACTTTTCGAAAAACTGCTTCACGGATAATTTTGCCGAAGTTTTTGATTTTTTGAAGATTTTTGCGGAGTTTTTTGTTTGAAAATCATACGTCGGCTGGATACCCGGGGTGTGCCCTACCCATCAAAAAGTGCGGCGTGCCCCCCTCAAACGGCGGCCTACTTCAGTACATTTTCAAATTTTTTTTTTCGCGCGCTTGAGATCCAGCCGATGTATGGTGAAAATACTTGAAAAATGCATGAAAAATGCTTTTTTTGGTATGGAAGATTCTTGGAGTAAGTTTCTAACGTTAGCGAAAATGAGGGTATTCAGAACTTTTCGAAAAATTGCTTAAAATTGCGCCTGAAGTGATCTTCGCGAGTAAATTTTTGGAAATTTGCGATTTTTTGGATTTTCGCGCAGTTTTTTGTTTAAAAATGCATGAAAAAATGCTTATTTTGGTATCAGACACTAAAGAGTTTTATTTTCCATCATGATATGTTTTTTTTTTTTCAAATATTGGTTTACTCTTTTTTGGGCTTCTCTGGTACTGTTCAGCTAATTTAGATACATCAAATTATGAAAATCATTTCTATAGATCCCAAGGAATGCCAGCGAAATTTGAAAAGAGAAGCCTTAACTTTTTTTTTTGTTCTTTGAAACGGAACTCCATTCGATCCCAGTTTATTTCAAAAATTTTCCCTTTTTCCAGAATACCCGATCCGATGCTTTTCGACATGTTCGCTGTGCAACTGTTCGAAGCTCTGAAGGAAATGAATCTCGAATCGTTGTTCGCCCTTTTTGATAAGCAATTGAGCAACGAGGCTTTCGCGAGGAGGTAAATACTTAGGATCTCCAGAGTCGTCCCTATAGGGGCCACTTTAGGAGCCCTTGGGGAGCCTCCTATAGGGACCCCTTTAAAAACCCTCATTGGTGCCACTAACGCTTGAAAATTGGTCCCAGGAGGGGTTGGTAAAAAAAAAGGACATGCGGTAATTTTTATGAACACTAAGCAAAGAAGCATTTCCATGAGAAAAACTGATAAAAAAGCGTTTTTTGAATGAAATTGAAAGACCCCTATAGGGTCCCCGAATGACCCTAAATCCCTAGAAGGGCCACCTCAATTCGACCACTATTGGGACCACTTTTCGACCCCTACATGGGTTGTTTATCCCTCTAAACCCTATAGGGACCACTCTGGAATTTCTTTGCGGAAAAATGATGGCCAAGTTTTGAGGCAACGTTATGAAATTTTCAGGATTTTACCGTAGAAATTTTCTTGAATTCAATGAAAAATGTTTCGAGTTCTTATTACAAACCGCGATTTTTCGAAATTTTACCCGGAAGACGATTTTTTGTGTCTTGAATTTGCCCCGAAATGCTACATTTGTTGTATTAACGTGTTTATATCCGTTAGAATGGTTTTGATTTCGATGGAAATGTTTCGAAAAGCAGGATTTTTATTATAGATTCTTGCTACAGATTCTACAGATACAGATGTTTTTGAAAATTTTCAAGAAAAATGTTCATCAATCCCCGAAATTTGCACAAAAATGCCCTAATCATAACGATTTTCAGCCCTTTTCGTTTGAGCGATTTTTACATATTTTACAGTTGATATTATGGAAAAAAATATTTGTTGTTCAAAAAAATTTCTTGTTAGATGGATCCCGGAGAAGCGGAGCGAAATCACCGAGCACAGCAGTCCCCTCCTCGAAGTTTCCGTGAGGAATTTCCGGGAACTGTTTCTGGACAACAGTGCGGTCGGACGGTTCGACCAGTACGTCGGGCTGGTTTTCCACAGGATTCTCGAGTTTAACAGAACCCCGGTGAGTTTTTGGAGGAAGAGGGGAATGATGCTCTATTGATAATATTTATAATTTTTGAGCGATGAAACTCTTGGATTTCCAATTGAAAGAAATCACTAGAGGGGCTGGTTGAGAGAACAAGTGTGGGAAAAATATTTATTTCAAAAATAAAGATTGATTTATTCGAAAAATAGAGTGAAGAGTGTTGAGCATACATGGGATGAGCATGACCTGCGACACCCCCAACTTAATGACAAGCCCCCTCCATGCTCAAAGGACAATTTTTTTAAATTTATCAAATTAAGTACGGACTAAAGTCGTCCAGCGTGCATCCTGAAAAACTTTTTTTATGGTTTTGCTAACTCCCCCATTTTCTCGTTTTTTTCGCCAAGTCTCTCCCAATTTTTAGGTTTTTAGCTTTGATGCTTTTTGAGAAAGGAAAAAAATTGATCAAAAATTTGAAATTTGGATATTTTTTTACAGATCGCCATTCTGTTTGATAACTTTAATGAATAAATTAGATTCACCTGAATTTGTAAAATCAAAGAGCAGAAAAAAAGTTCAAGTGGAATACCATAGCTACAAGAAAAAAATGGATTAAATTACACAAAAAAATAAATATTATCAAAAAGTAGTTTTTGTTTGAAATTTTCATCATTTTTTTAATCTTCCAAAAAGCAGAAAATTTTTCTAACAAGAAAAAAAATTATATCCATCGATACGTGAATTTTCATTTCGAAACGTTATTTTTTTCAAGAAACTGGAACTTTACACGCAGAGGCCGATCGATCTGCCGCGAATCGTACCGTTTCTCTCAAGGTATTTTCTTCATAAAATGCCGATTTTTATCAATTTGATGGTCATTTTCCAGTTCTGAACCTCGAGATTCATCGCCACTACCCGCAGAACAAGAAGAAGTGGATCCCGAACAGGCTGAAGAGCCACTTGGGGTTGGTTTTTTTCTAGGATTTAGCATGGAATTGAAGATTATGATAGTTTATTGCTATTTTTCCAGGAAAAGAGTCTCAGAGAACTCCCACACGATCCGGCTTTCGGCTACGAACATGAGCACTTGGTTTGTTTCATTTTTGTTGATTTTTCAATAAAGTAAAGATTTTCATCTAAGCTCTTGAGCATACATGGAAAAACTTCTGACACCTTTTTAGAACTCAAAAAGGAGCTTTAGCCTCTTTTTTTTGGCCTTTTTGAGGTCGTTTGGACTTTGTTTGGGCATATGAGCAACCATTTTTCAAAGGCCTTCGACCCCTCTTTCCAAGTGTTCCTTAAAGCTATTACTACCTCCCTGTGGCTAAAACTTGTATTTTAGGCCAAAACTACCTCCCTGGAGTTGGAACTCGATTTTTTTTTTAAATTTTTCAAGATTCTTGTAAGCCAGTCTTTCCTTCTGCGCCGAATCAGTTCTGTACTTGCCCACCTATGCTATTGAAGATTAGAAGGCTACTAAAATTTCGGATTTTTATAGAATTTCAAATTTTTCAATGGAATATAGCACATTTTTCATTACAACTATTGCGGAATGAAAGGTCACTACAGATTTTTTATAGAGTTTGAAATTTTCGAGATAGAATTAATTGAAAATTTCCCGCCTTTAAGGAAGGCTACTCTTATGGGATCAATTTGAAGTTATTTTAAGAGGTTTTTCCGAAAAATTACGAAAAAAATATTAATAACTGTTCTTTTTTTAGTTGAGAATTATTTTTTTGTTCACAAATTCATTTCGAAAAACACTTGTCAAAGTCTCTAGAAACGCAAGGCAAGGTCTGAAAAAATTTCTGGGGCTTCAAAAGCACGGAAAGTTGTGTACTATATTTTTTATTCATTTGCCCAACTCTCTTAGAAACCTCAGGGTCGGTTTTTTTATGAAATTCGTTTTTTTCTATGTTTAATTGAGGTTTCCGGATTTTTTTCGCTTTTTGAATAGTTTTAAATTTTTTTCAATGTTTTGGATCTATTTGAAATAATTAAATTAGTTCTTTTGGCACACAGTCATTAGTGTATTTCCTAGTCGTTGCAGAACCCCGAAGTCGAGATGGAAGAGGGCATTCAGCCGCTGATGGTCGACGGATCGCTGAAATTGGCCAAGGAGGAGGCGATCGACGAGGACGACGAGTTCGTCCTCGTGGAGGTCGACGAACATCATGAAACGACGCCTGAAATGAACGTCGACATGACGCCAAACGAACAGCTCGGCGCCTTCTTCTGCGCCGAAGCCTTCGAAATCCCCATCGAAGACATGGAATGCGATGAGATCATCCTTGAAGCGGCCCCCGAGTAGTTCTGAGCCTTCCGAGGGAGTTTTTCGGAAGGAAGGCCATTTCACTTTGAAAATTGAGAGTTTCCCTTGCTGTACCGGTTCATAGTTGTGCTGGGCGAATAGTGACTGTGAAGCAATGAATTTTTGAACTTTTGGCAAAAATGGCGGGTTACTTAGGAACTCCAGAGTGGTCCCTATAGAGCCAACCTTAAGTGTCCTTGAAGAGTCCCCTCTAGGGATCACTTTACCAACTTCTATACAGTCTTAGGGGCACCCCTACAGGGCCAAATCAAGCCTGCAAAAGTGGTCCCTATAGGGATTTCAGTTAGTGGCCCTTATAGGAGCAAACACAGAGGCAATTCGAGTGTCCCCTCTAGGTACCAACTCTTATAGGGACCACTAAAACTTGCAAAAGTGATCTCTATAGGGATTTTAATTAAGGGTCCCTATGGGGAACATGCTAGTCGATAATTCTTATTAACTCAAAGCGAAGAAGCATCTCCATGAGAAAAACTGAGGAAAAAAAATGTTTTTTGAATGAAATTGAAAGACCCCTATAAGGATCACTTAAGCTTTAAGGGCTAAGAAGTCAGACCCTAAACCCCTATAGGGATCACCTTGATTTTACCCCTATAGGAACCACTTTTTCGATACCTATCCCTCATAGGGACCACTCTGGATCCCCTAAGTAAATCCGAAGTGTGCCTGAAAGATTTTATTCTTCACAACTTTCTTATATTCGAGAAAAATGCCTGAAAGTCGTCAAAATCCGTCAGAACAGGCTATTTTTAGGCCTTGCTCCCGTATTTATCGAAAAAAGGAAATTGTGAAGGCTTAAAATTAAAAAAATTATTCTGGTACTTCAAAGACTCTTTTGGCACAGTTTAGGGAATTCCTAGCCGAAAAGTGAAATGACCTTCCTTGTCAACTGAAAGCTTCAAATATAGGCCTTTTTTTCCTTTTTTGTTCTTTCATTCATCTTGAATCTTTTAAAAAGTTTCTGATGGGTTTTAATTGTTTTTTTAATTCTGTCTTTTTGCGGATTTTACGAAGTTATTTCTTATTACTGTCCATGAAGCGGCTCCTGATTAGCAGGAAAAGCTTAAAAAAAAACGTCTGAACCTCTCCTTTTTCCCAATCTCTCGCTGGTTCTGTTAAAGCCCTATCTAACATTGTCCCAAGTTAGCAGTTAGTTCTCGAGTAGTCTGGCTAGAAAAAAAGCTAAAAATTTTTTTATGTTTTTTTCAGTAGTGTGACGGGTTTAGAGCTTTGAAGCGGATTCATTTATAAAAATTTTTTTCAAAAAATTTATCTTTTTGCACTTATAAATGTGCCTTCTTCATCTTTTATTTGCATTTTTCTTTCTTTCTTCAAAAAAAGGATTTGTTCATTTTTTTTTGATACCGGTATTATCGTCAAATATCGTCGTGATAGAAATTTCTGGTTAAATTATTGTTCTCTTCTTTTTTTCGATGTTTTCTTTGTATGTTAATATAAAGTTTTTTTTTCTATTTGGATTGGTTTCCTTGGAAGAGTTTCGTTGAGCTCTTGATATTTTTGAACTTCATGTATTTTTCTTAATTTTTATATTCTTTTCATTTTTGGTTAGGTATTTTTATGCGTATCAAAAAGTCTATATAAGTTTTGTAAGAAAAAAATTTAATCATGTGCTTTCAAATTTTTGTATCTCTTTTTTTAGCCTTTTTTCCAAATTCTAAAAAAATTTTCTGGAACTAGGTTGTGTCTTTTTAGAAGCTTAAAAAAATTGAGATTCTCCTTTTTTTCGCGTGAAAAGTACACCGATGTGTGTCTCAGACAAGGGCCTCACCCGACGCGCAACCTCGGACAGTGCATTTTATCTGACGCGCAAAAATGTCTTAAGATTAATTGCAAAGGCTTATAACTCGGCTCCCAGAGCATTTACAGCTTATCTGATCATATCATTCGATTTGTCTTGACGTCGTCTTTTCAATTATATAAGTCATTGGAAGATTCAGCTCCATTTAAAAAATGTGCTAAAAACGTCTTTTTAACAACTACTTTTTCGTATGGAGCTCAGTCTTTCTGATACTTTCTAAAGTTGTTATGAGTTTCAGCTTCCAAAAAAGTTTCATGTTTCAAAAAGACAGAGCTTATTGAAAGAAATTCGTGACCAAAACAGAACTTTTCAGCAGAAGAATGTCGGTGGATACGATTCCGAGAGACCTGCGAGGCCTCCGCGCCTGCCTCCTCTGCTCGCTGATCAAGAGCTCCGAGCAATTCCTGGCCGACGGATGCGACAACTGCGAGGGCGTCCTCCACATCAAGAACGACAACGAACGTCTCTATGACTGTACCAGGTCATTTATATTTATATTCTTTCCCTTTTCAGACCGCGTTCAAAGTTACTTTGCACAGGGACACGTTGCGCGTACAGAAGAAAAGATTTTGTAGCTCAGAGGGGAAAAAAGCGGGACAAACTGACGCGGAACGGGCTGTAGTGGGAGACTCATTATTCACGATAAACTAAACCGTTTACAAAAACGGAAGGGGGCTTTTGAAAGTGTGGAAGTTTCAGTATGAGGTTTAGCCCTTACCGCACCGACTTCTTATTAGAAAACTTTTTTAACCTCCCCACCCCTGCTGAATTTTTCCCTAGTTAGACACTGGTGGCGCGTGCGCTGCGCTTCAAGCGGGGTCGCGCCGGGTGTCTTCTATTTCTGCCTTTTTCGTTCATGAAACCCAGTGAATTCCGCCCTTTTCATTTTCATGCATCTTTTCTCATCTCCAGGCTTAGGTTTTTAACAATTACCCGATTTTCCATTCAAATATGGTTCTTCAGAAACCCGCACAAAATCGCTTGAAAATGGTTCATAAAGTGAGCATGGATACTAATAAGTACCCTAAAAATAAAAACAACGCATTTGAACAAGGGTTTTCCTCTCAAAAGGAGGAAATTAAGAACCGAAAGTTAGAGCGCGTGCACACGGTTTCCGGTTAAGAATTCAATGAAATGTGGCTGAGGGGTATTTCGAGACTTTTTTACTTTTAGTAGAGTTTTGACGTCTTAGAGACGCGAACATATAGCGAGTTCACAGGGTTATCAAGATAAATAGCAATTTTTAGGTTTTTCCGGGTCATTTCAAGCAAAACGACTCGAATAAGGAGGCTTTTTGGATAGATTACAGTCCTGAAAAACCAAAAAGGAGTCAATTATTTGATCAGTTCAACTTTTATAATTTATATTCCCTTTTTTCAGCACGAACTTTGACGGAATGATCGCTGCGATGCACCCGGAAGACTCTTGGGTCTGCAAATGGCAGGTAGGGATTTTATCAATCGCGTTTGAAATGTTAAAAAATATTTGGATCGCGAGAAACAAAAAAGGATGGTTCAGATTGTCTATAGAGCGACCTTGCTGCAACTTTCTTTCATTTCTAATTTTTAATTTCTCTAAAAGTAAAACACTGTTTGAAGAGCTTTGGAATTCTGGAGTGGTCCCTGTAGGGGTTAGAGGAGAAAAAAAATCCCTATATGGGCCGTAAAAGTGGTCTCTATAGGGATAAACTTAAGGTGGTCCCTACGGGGGTTTAGGAATGACCACTTAGGAAAGGCTTCTTCGCATAGAGTTTATAACAATTATCGACTAGCATTTCCCCTATAGGGACCACTAAATGAAACCCCTACAGGGACCACTTTTGCAAGCTTTAGTGACTCAAATAGGGGTTGGTAAAGTGGCCCCTAAAGAATTATCAATTGAATACAACATGAAAAGAGCAGATAAAAGCGCCAATTTTTGATGCTGTTCCAGAAGGTCAACCGGAAGAAGAAGGGAATCTACGCGATATCGGTGTCGGGCGCGTTGCCGCCGAGCGTTATCGCCGACTTGCAAAGCATCGGCGTTCGCTACAAGAGCGGCATGCGCGACACGAGCTCGCAACTCCGGAAATAAATCAATATTTCCAAAAAATGGTACGTTTTCAGCGAAATTTCTTAAGAAGTCGATTTTTTTCGATCTTGAAATAGAAATTAAGAGAGCAGAAGCGATATTTTACTGATTTGAAACGATTGAAAGAAGCCTTTGAATTACATATATCTGAAAAAAAGTTGAAATTTTTCCGTGGAAAAAGTAAAGGAAATGTGATTTTTGGCGTCAGATGTAATGTGTGGTCTGCAGACCGGTGTATGCAGAAATTTTGACAAACACCAACTTTTTTTACTGTTTTTTTCTAGGAAGCTCATTTTTCGTATAAAAAAGTAATGTTCAAACGCATGATTTTTTTCACACAAAAAAATTTCAGGGTTTGATCCAATGATCTGAAAGAAGGTTCGTATGAATTCGCCGGAAACTTTTTTTTCATCTTTCTTTTTTTCCATCTCGATTTTTTTCCATCACTTGTATTAAGGGTTTTTCGTATCAATACTCTTCGCATTTATTTTCTCACACTGGATTCTGCAATCTTCAATTTTTACCACCTATTTATTGACGTTTCCCTTTGTATCATCGTTTTTTGTTATCATTTATTATCTTCCGTGTTAACAGTTGGAATAAATTGTATGTGTTGCTCAATTCTGGACTTTTATGTTCTTTAAAAAAAAGCAAGGTGACGTCACAAGCCCGTCCGGAAATCTAGGCTTTTTTACACAAAAAAAGACGATCCTCTATATGGATTACCAAATCAACCCGAGGCGAAAGCGGAAAAAAAATGACTGAAGCTTTTGGGTGGAGCTGAATCTTCTAAGAACATTTATCATTTCAAAGATGACGTCAAGAGGAATCGAATGATATGATCAGATAAGCTGTAAATGCTCTGGGAGCCGAATTAGAAGCCTTTGAAATAGGGCTTGAAATATTATTTTGCGCGTCAAGTAAAATGCACTGTCCGAGGTTGCGCGTCGGGTGAGCCCCAAATCGGTGTACTTTCCTCGCGAAAAAAGAAAAGCTCAAAATTTTTTTTCGATTTTTTGAATATTTTTCTGGTGCGATTGAGAGAGAAGCTTCCATATAGTACTGTAATCATATCAATTTGAAGGGAAAAGATCAAAAACAGGTCCAAAAAAAAGGAAATTTTTCAGACTTTCGAGCTTCATAACTCTCTTCATTTTGAAGTTTATGAGGAACTGATTTTATCAATCGATTTGTTTTGACGTCATCTTTACAATGGTCTAGATTTTCAACATTTTCAGACACTTTCCTTCAAAATGTCCAACTTTAAACATTCATAACTTTGTTTCTAGGCGCCTAGGAACTTTTTGACCTCGTTTTTCGTACTTCTGACGTCATTTTCTATCGATTGATGTCAGAATCTCGAAAACTTTGGATTTCGGGAAAATCGAAAAAAGTGCAGTCTAACCCCTTCGGAATTTTTTGAGCTTCTGAGGTCATGGAAGCCGATCTGGACGAAACTTATATCAATCGATAGATCTCGACGAAAAAATAACCGGAGGTTAGGTTTGACCTCTGTAGATCAACTAGGAACTGAGTTATAGGCGATCAAACTTAGGAAGGAGAATTCTTGAATTCCGCCAAAGTTGATATCAGTCGATAGAGGAGATCACGAGGATCAAGAAAAATTAGGTCTCTAAATTCCTAACCTTCTAGAAATTGAGATATAATTTTTCAAAAACTTAAAAATTTCATAACTTTTCTTCTATTCGCCTAGGAACGTTTTAACTATTATTTTAGTACTCCTGACGTCATTTTCTATCGATTGATGTCAGAATCTCGAAAACTTTGGATTTCGGGAAAATCGAAAAAAGTGCAGTCTAACCCCTTCGGAATTTTTTGAGCTTCTGAGGTCATGGAAGCCGATCTGGACGAAACTTATATCAATCGATAGATCTCGACGAAAAAATAACCGGAGGTTAGGTTTGACCTCTGTAGATCAAATAGTAACCAAGTTATAGGCGATCAAACTTTGGGCCAAAATTTCAGATTTCGTCGAAATTGGTATGAATCGGTAGAGAAGATCATAATGATCAAGAAACACCAGTTCTCTAAGTTCCTAGGTTCCTGGAAAGAAAGTTACGAATTTTCAAAATCTTCAATTGATCAATTTTGAGAAACTCCAACTTTGTTCCTACGGACTTTTGAGGGACAAAACTAGTATTTTCGAATTCAGCACGTTATTCTGCGTCGATTGATGTAAGAAACTTGAACAATTTCAATTTCACTGATAGTTCAAAAATGAAGCTTTTGTATTTATCTAAATGTTCTAGTAACCTATATTATTGAAAAGATGACTTCAACACAAATCGACTGGTGTAATCCGTTCCTCTGTATCCTCAAAATGAAGGAGGTTATGGAGCTCGAAATTCTCAAAAAATACGATTTTATTTTGACCCATTTTCGAGCTTTTCCTTTCAAAGTGATATGATATCAGTTTTATATGGAAGCTTCTCTATCGATTCCACCAGAAAAATCGAGAAAAATTTCCCAGAAAAGTGCCCCGATTTGTGGCTTCACCCGACGCGCAACCTCGGACAATGCATTTCATTTGACGCGCAAAAATAATTTAGTCCCAACTTTAGAGGCACTTAGAGAAGCTATAGCTTATCCTAATATATCATTAGATTCGCCTCGACGCCATCTTTCCAGTGGTATAGGCTACAAAATTGTTGATCTGTAGATTTCCATGCTTCTGTTCATGTTATCGTTTGAATTTATTGCAAATAATCGAAGAAACAGGACCGAATCCGTCTAGAACTCAACAGTACAATGCAATGTTCGCTAACTTTCTCGACAATAATAGACTCTAGAATAAGGCAAAACAAAGATTAATAATGGGTGTTTGGAACTTTACGATCGCCGTGCTGGAAGATCTTCCACAGCAAAGGTCCGCCCCAAATTCCGGCCGAGTCCGAGTGAGTCGTCATTCCCTGCAAAAGCCGGACGTTGAGAAAATCTTTGAAGGTTGCGGGAAACTAGTCATAATAGAAGCATGTGCGCTCCATTGATAATATACATTTTCATCTCTTTTTACGCGCTCCGGACCTTCCTCAGTGGGTTTTTTAGGGGCGTCAACTCTTAAGTGATCCCTAGGAATGCTCAAAAACATTCGGCGCCAACTCTTAAGTGATCCCTAGAAATGCTAAAAAAAACATTCGGCGACAACTCTCAAGGGACCACTAGAAATGCTCAAAAACATTCGGGGCGCAGGTGGTCTTGCGTTAAAGAGGATCGAGACTGGTTGAAGTTCCTCGGGCTATTCTGAGCCCTCTAGTGATCCCTTAAGAGGGCTGACGCCACTAAAGGGATCACTTGGTAGTTCTCTGAGACCTATGAGCTGTTTCTCTTCAAGACCTTTAATTATCACGAAAAGGGTCAAAGGTTCGACTCCTCTCAAGGGATTTAGATTTTTGCCGTTTTTTAAATGTACTTCTGAAACCCCTTTTTCAACGTGCCAACTCAGTTCAATCTTATATATGAAGAAAAAGCTTAAAATATGACACGAAAGGCTTTTTTCGACTTCTAGGTGCTTCCATGAAGAGAAAACCCCACTTATTCTATTAAAATGTCCCGTTTTTGTCCCATTTTTTCCTTTCCACTTTTTTTCTGTTCATTTCCACTTCAAGAAAAGCTTCCCCACCTGGAGTCCGGTCTCGGAAACGCGTTGATATTGCCAGAAAACGCCGAGGATCGTCGTGAGAACCGCGCTGGTAATGCCCAAAGAAACGTTGCTTCCTGAAACATTAAACATTTATTCAGGCCTCAGACTGATTTTGTATCTGCTGACTCATGGAATATTTTGAGGGTATCAAGAAAAAAAACCTTCGAAAAAAAACACAATTTTGAGAAGAAAAATGGACATCACAGAGCAACGTTTCTTACAAGCTAAAAAAAATTGAGCAAAATTCAAAAATTCAGCGATTTCTAAGCTTTGTCGGGGGGAACCTCGAACCAGGAAGATGATTTTTAGCCTCGAAAAGAAAAAAAAATAAAGTGACGAGTTTAAAAAGTTTAAAAAAAGATTTGAGTCTTCGCGGGTTTCGAACGGAGAAGTGAAACCTCTCTAAGTGATCACTAGAGAGGCGCAAGTTGTCCCTCTAGTGGAAACTTTTAAAATTACCAACCAACTCGTTCGTCAGAATGTTCAAGAAAACCTCCGCTATATAGCCGATTCACGGCTAACTCTGCACTCTCCACCAACTAGGCACTATCTCTTTTTTTATCGTGTCAGGACCCATTTTTTTTTTCAAGGGCTCAAGACAGCCGTGAATCAGCTATACTAGGGCCTCGGGGACGCAAATCTGAGCATTTCTAGGGGTCACTTAAGAGCGGAGACTTCCCTAGAAAAGCTCGGAGACGTCTGGGAAGATTCACGGAGGACTTACATCTCTTTCCACTCTAGGGACCCCTTGAAAAGGATAGACTACTCCGTTTGTTCTGACCACGGTGCTTCTATTCCATAATATATAGTCCGACTCGACAGTTTTTTGTTCCCTCTTCAGAGAGTGCCATAAAAATAGCACGTGAATATTGGAGGGTGCAGATACCGCCATCAGATTCAGTTTTTTCCTGTTTTTCTCACTCATAGAGGCGACGACGGTTCCAACGGCGGCACTCGCGTAGAAGTGATTGTAGACGTCGTCGCGGTTCCGCAAGGTCGACGCAGCCGAGAGGGTAAAGCCCCAGGCGAACGCCACCGACAAGGGAAGGGGCGCCAGCTTCGCGTATCTCTGGGAATGATTCACTTTCTTAATTTTACCAGTTTGAGGGTGTTTCGTTTTGAAATTCTGAAACTGACAGGGAAAGCCTCAAGTTTTGAGGTCCTTCTTAACATTTGAAGTACATTTTTTGTTCTTAAACCCTGGATATGCCAGGAAAAGCCTCAAGTTTAAGCGGTCCTTGAAAATAGCGCGAAAACCAATTTTATCAGTTTCTAAAATCTGAGGACCCTTTTTCTAGGACTCTAACACTGACAGAAAAATCCTCAATTCTCAAAGGACCTTACTTAAAAATCTTACTTTTCTTAAAATCAAAAAAAGATCAAGAACATGTTTTACTGTAAATCTAGGAGCAAAAAAGCTGAATTTCCCTATGAAACCTCGTGACGTCATTCACCTTCAAAAAGTCCTTATAGTCGGGACCCTTATTGAGCTCGAAGTTTTTGGCGTATGACATGGCGCGCATCTCGAGGAGCGTGTAAGGGGCCACTTAAGAGACGTGATTTTGATTGGCTACACGTCGACGTGATCCTACACAGAATTGCGGCGTACTTGGCGGCGGCAAATCCTTTCATGTGGGCGTTTTCGTTGAGAGGCGAATCGAAGAATCTCGGTCCGAAATGGTACCAGCTGTTCGGGATGATCGCGTTCCGGCCCAACTGCGAGACAGGCGCTGTAAAGTACCAAGTCTCACTCAATCTAGAATGAAAAAATTCTTTTTGAATTTTCATTTCCCGCCAAAATCCGCTCCCTGGACCCATATAAGTCACTACAGCCTATTTCAAGAAAATTTAACAAATTTCACCAAAAAAAAATCGAAAATTTCAAAAAAAAACCGCACTAACAAGCTAATTTCGTGTTCAAAAATGACTCCCGTGAAATCCAAAAAATAGCCATCAGAGAAAGAAAAAAAGATAACTGAAAATTCGGAGAGACAGAGATAAATTTGCATTTCGCGGAAAATTTGAACATGACATTAACATTGAAAAAAATCTTTTTGAACTCTTCAAAAAAATCAGCCTATCTATTATGAAAAATGCATTATAAAGCGAAAAAAATTTTTTAAGTTTCAACTTGGGCAAAGTCGGAAAGGTGAATAATGGCCGCTAAAAGAAAGAGGTTCAAAAAAGGCCGCAGAAAGGCAGCAAAAAAAGGGTCTATTTATCGAACCTTCCATTTTTTTCTAGGATTTTAAATCAAGAATGGTTGAAAAAGGGAGACGGCTCAAAAAAATGCAGCAAAAAGGCGCCCTTTTTCTACCTTTTTCTTCTTTCTCAACCATAAAAAAACCTCAAAAAATACGACATTAACGTCAAAAATTCGTTTCCAAATCGAATAACATGAAAAATCATATAATTCAAACAAGCAAAAAATCCCCTTTAAATAAGAAATTTAAGAAAAAAATCCTTTCAAAAAAGTTGATTTTTCTTTTTCAAAGTTACAAGGAACCTCGAAATTAAGCAAAAAAACCTAACGCCAATTATTTTTTTTCTTTAACTCAATTCAACATAAAAATTCTTCAAAGTTACACCAAATCTTCTAGAAATACAACATCTCGTGCCCTAGAATGATAGGAAATTCAGAAAAATACCAGACTTCTCTTATTTAACTTCAGAAAAAGCTCACACAATATTGCACTATGAAGCAAAATTTCAAGGAATTTCGATCCTAATATAAAAAAACCTCAAAAAAACATTGTGTGATCGTCTAAAAATTCGCTTTGAAATCCCAAAATATAAAAAAACTATATGATATAAAAACGGCCTGAAGTCGCTAAAAAAAGCGAGATTATCATGGGACTTATATGGCCATTAAATTCTTCTTCTTCAAACTTACGAGAAAAGTCAATTTTACGCTAAAAAGGGCCTCAATAACATGTTTTAAACCGGATTTAAGCTTCAAAATTACACATGAAACCCAACCTAAACTTCAATATGATCAAATTATAGTACTACAGAATAATAGAAACCACCAAAATCTAAGCCTGAGCCTCTGAATACATTTCAAAAAGCTCTTTTCGACTCAAAAAAACTTCAAATAACCTTTTTTCAACTCAAAAGACCATCACAAAAAGACCAATTTCCAAAACCAACAGTTGACCAAATCGTTCAGCGTCGGATTGACGTCGAAACCCGGATGTTCCTTGCTCAAATTGAACTTTTCAACGATCGCCTTGTACTGGTGCGAGCCTTTGAAAACCTAAAAATTTTTTACTTTTTTGAAAATTTGAGAAAACCAACCTTCTCCTGGAATTCTTTCAGATCCCCAGGTTGATCGGCTTTCTTGGTGATGTTCTTGTACTTTTTCGAGTCGAGGCCAAGTGGTCCCGAGAGGGAAGTTCCGTCGGGAACCTGAAAAAAGTATACCCTACAAAGAAGTGGAAAGAAATCGCTAGATTCTAACAAAATTCAGCTTGAAAATTTTTTGAAAGAATGGCTTGAAAATTATCTTCCGAGAATATATATGAGCTTAAGATCCTCGAAAAAAAAAAATTAGGACAAAAGAAGGAAAAAAATTATATAATCGTTAAAAATTCTATTAACAAAAACACATCAGAAAAAGCTTTAAAATTGCTATTTTTAACACAAATAGTACAATAAAACTCACAAAAAATCGATTAAAAACGGAAATAAGAAAAATATTTTTCAAAAAAAAACCTTGGGATCGAACCAATCGGGGTCCTCCTCGCGATATCGCGCTCTGTACATTCGCAATTTCTCATTTCGAACCACCGGATCTTGGGCTCCGTTTTCCTTCCACCAATCCGGGCGTCCAGTGCTGCAATTTATCATTTTCCAGTTATTTTTTCATCGAACTCACTATTCCCTGGAGCTCCAGAGGCCGATCCAAGGCGGCCGCTGGGTTTTGTACTGAGCTGTGAGTGGCTCACTGTCGTGACCCATTACCACTGGAAAAGGGAAAGGAAAATTTATGAATTGATTGAGTTCGCGGAGATTTGAAAAAAACGAGAAATTTATTGTTTCAGAAAATAACGCTCCTATAAAATGCAAAACAGCTCCGAAAGTCCCATTTTTGCTTTGCAAACATTCTACAAGTCTTGTTTCATGTGAATACTTGAAATCAATCAGAAAAAATTGAATTGGAAGTCGAAATTGAAATTATCATTTTCCTTTCAATTTTTTGAATGAATGGAAAAAAAGTCACCTGAAATAAAAATGCCTTAAAAACTTATCATATATTGCAACGTTACAGAGACAAAAAATCTAACAATAACTCATTAATTAATTAAAAAAACAATAGAAAAAAATTGAATCGATCGCCCGCGGCCGGTGGGCGTGGCGAGGGCTGCAAGCCTGCGGCATGCCATTTTTGCAATGCTGCACGAATTTTTTTGAATTTGTTTTACCCTTCTCCCAATTTATTTTCATTTTTTTTGTACATTTATTTCGATAATTAAAGGATGGTGAACGTGAAAAAAGGGGTTCTGGTGACTTGCGACCCAGCAATGCGTCAATTACTCATTCATCTCGACGAATCACGACAACTCGGCTCCAAATTCATTGTCAAGGTTTTTTTTTGTTTTTATATTGTGAATTTCTAATGCCTTGCTTAGAAAAAGTGTCTAGGCGTGCTCAAAAAAATGATAAAATCCACAATTGACACTTTTAAAATCCGTTCTACTTTTTCGAAATATAAAATGCTTAAAAATGAATTAATTTTTCATTTGAAGGAGCTAGACGAGACGCACTTGTTCATCGACAAAGAAATCTTGAGGATTCTGGAGGAGAAGCTGGATCAGCTCATGGAGCAAATGAACCCCGAGCTGAGCGATAAATAATCAATCTGACATTGTACAAAAATCAACGGGTCGAATAAATATAAAAGTGAAAAGGTTTATGTCACACGAAATTTACAAACAAAACAGCGAAAATTCGATAAAAATTGGTTTTATTCTATTGAAAAGGACTTGGCTTCGGCCTCCTTCTCGAGATCCTTCACGTCGAGGCCCATCGCATCGATTTCCTCCAGTTTCTCGTCGAGTTGGTCCCTCAGAAGGGTCTGAATTATTTGAAAACTTTTCTTGAGGTTTTTGAAGGTTTAAAATGAAACATGATCTAAGAAAAAGATACTTTTTATGTGATGAAATAGCATAAAAATATTTAAAAAGGCTCAAAAATCGTAAGAAATCCTTTTTTTCGATTTTTCGAATGCCAAAAAAAAAAATGACTCCAGAACCCTTAGAAAATGAAATTGAATCTTCATAAAATTAAAAAAATATAAAAAGATTACAACGTCTGAAAAGCTATACACTATTGAAGCTGCAACTAAAAAAAAAATCAACATTTGATGAAAATTTATCGAAACTTTTTAAAAGTTCTTCCTTTTTCAAATCCTCAAAAAGGCCTAAAATAACACTGAAAACGATACTTTTGCGCTAGTGATAATCCTCGTCGCCTGTGATCTTCGAATAGTGCCCAGAGCCTTCTGTAGATCGTCAGGACTGCATTTGGCGACCTGAAACAAGAAGAAAATTGATTCTTTTTTTCAAAAATCCTTGCTAACTTTTCAATTTTCGTTTTGGAATTTTCTGAAAATTGGTTAGAACACTTCCTGATGTACTAGAGAAGTCACCTGAAAGTCTCAGCCTAGTTTTTGAGAAATGACAGCCCGAAAGTCAAAGAAAACCATCAAATCTCAAGAAAGGATCATTTTACCACTTTGAGTCTTTAATTTTCAAAAATCAGAAAGTTTTGCGGGTTGAAACTTTTCTATTTCATATTTGGTTTCCTTAGGGAATTTTCTGGGAGAATTTTCCAAAAATCCCCAACCGCAAAGTAAAAGGACCCTTTTGTAACATAACTAAAGGTGCAGAAAGCCTAAAGAAAGGGGAAAAAAAAACTCTTCGTCTCGAGATTTTGAATAAGTCTATGCGCCTTTAAAAACGCAAGTAATGAACGGCAGAACCTAAATTCGCCACCTTTTTCCACAGATCAGCTGTTAGATTCATTCGATTTTCTTTGATTTTTTATTTTTTGTATTTGTCGTGCAGATTGCGGAATGGCGAATAAACACTTGAAATGAAATGAAATGAACCTGGGAGACAGTCTTGAAGCCAGCTTTGTAGAGCTGTGCCGCACGCGCTTTTTTCACCCCGTCGATGGCCATCAGAGGCAGGAGTTCGGGTTGGGCGGCTTCGGCGAGCCTTTGTACCAGCTCCGGAAGTAACAGCCTCAGGGGCCACATGTTTGGGATCTTCTAAATTTCTCTTTTTGGCAAAACTGAATAAACTTGTTGTGAAAAATCGGCGTTTTCGTACTTTAGTTCGTTCAACGCTAGCCCCTGACAATACCTAAAGAGCATGAGAAAGAAAGAGGTTTAGACATAGCTATAACATCGAAAATTGAATATAATAGATTTACTAACAGTAGGTCACGAATTTCCAGTTTCGCGTTCTTTTTAAGACACTTTGGTTCTTTTTTTTAGATTAAAACTTAATTTTCTACTGATTGCTTAGGCTTAATAGTAACATGAACATATGCTCTAAAAAAAAAAGCCAAATTACAGGTAATTTTTAAAAAATCATGACTTCCTAGCTAAACTTCGCCCTTTTGTCCCTAGAGCACACCTGTGTAGCTAAATTTTCTCAAGCTCCCAAGTCCCTCAAAAAAAAACCTCAGAAAACTTGGAAATTGACGCGGCTTGGGCTATTGCCCCTTGTAATGTCGATTGCATCCAGCCACGCTCGACACCAAATCTGAAAAAATTCACAAAATGCTTCTTCTTTTCCCAGTTTCAAAATTATTCTGTCCAGCTTGAAGATAATGAGTCGCACTTGGAATAACTTGATACGTGAAGCAATTGCCTCGAAGTGCGCCAAACTCAAAGCGACTTACGCGAAGAGGCATAGGGTATTATGGCGTGAATTTTTTTTACCACGTCTTATCCGCAACGCGTCAAGAGCCATTCCAAATGCGACCAAGGCTCCTCTAACTGAATTCTATCAAATGTATTTTTATGGAGATTATTTTTTTTTTGCAGAAATCCTTCATTTGAAAAAAAGCGCTCAAACATATTTCAATTCTCAAAAAATCGAAAAAAGCTCGGATCAACACTAAAATGAGCCAAAAGCTCAAACTATGTCCCGACTTTTCCCGGTTTGGCGCCAACCTCTCTGCAATCGCCCAGGCCGGCTCGTGCATCCAAACCCGTAGTAGCATGAGCGCAATGTAAAGCCTCATTGGCGCGGATCCAGAAGTCTGAAGTTACCACAAAATTGCACTCATTTCTAGCTAGAAACATGTGCTTCAAAGACGATCAAACTCATTTTCGGATTGTTATTTTTCGAGAAAAGCCTTATCAAAAACTCTCAAGTTAGCGGTGAATCAACTATGAGACTGAAAAGTCCAGACCTGCTCAATTCTCTTGACAATCGCCCTCAAGATCACGTGCTCGTGGAGCCCACACGCGGCCAGGAGCTTTTTCTCGCTTTTCGGCAAGGCGACGTACTGAAATTGAAAGAAAAACCATTGATAAAACATTTTTTGCATAAATTAAACCTACAAAACCCGAGTAAGGGTTTCAAAAAGTGGCTATAAAGTGATGATATCCGTGTGAAGTCATTCAACCATATTCTGACGTCATTCACCCATATTCTGACGTCATTGGAGCTTAAGCTCGTGCTCAACACAGATTTCAAAGGGTCTGAAGCCTACGGACATCACCAAAACTTTTCTTGACAGCTAATTTAAAGTTTCATGACGTCACCGAAGAGAGTCTGATATTTCAGAGTACTTTCAGAGCGATTTCACGGTTCTTACGTTTCTGAAATAAAGTCTGTTCAGGTCACGATGATCAAACTCCGCCCCTATCAAACCAATCAGGGAGCTAGCCACCCAAGAGCTTTTTTGGGGGCGGAGTTTGTTTACATTCAAAATGTGAACACACTATCACTCATTTTTCATTTGCTGGACTAAGTTTCGATCTGTTTAATTGAATTTTGGTCTGCTTAAACTTTGGTCCTGTTTTCCTGACGTCATGATCATCGAAAGCTTGATGACGTCACAGCTTCTCTCAATCTTTGATTAACAAAGTATCACGACTATCCATTCATTTTTGCACAAGCTCAAAATGACGTCATCTATTCAATTCAATAACTAGCCACCCAAGAGCTTTTTTGGGGGCGGAGTTTGTTTGACGTCATTCAAAAGGACTGAAATATGACGTCACCCAAGACTGACCAGCGAATGGAAAAGGTTACAGTCGATGTTGCACATCACTAATTTTTTGTTTGCTGGACTAAGTTTTGGTCTGCTCAACTTTGGTCGAATTTTTCTGACGTCATGATCATCGGAAGCTTGATGACGTCACAGCTTCTCTCAACTTGAATAACTAAAGTCCTATAACCGTCTCCGAAAGCTTAAAATGACGTCATTCATTCAATAAATCCCTTCATCCTACTTCTGACGTCATTTAAAAATATCCGAAGCTTGATGACGTCACCCAAGTCTGACCAGCGAATGGAAAAGGTCCCAGTCGATGTTGCACACACAGTCGTAGGGCGTGATGATGAAAAGAAGATGAAAATGGGAGGAAAAAATGACGCCTTCGTTCAACGACGCCAGCAGTTCGGAATGCAGTCGAGTGGCGTCGTGCGGCGAGAATCCGGCCGTGAAAACCGCGCCGCCGAGGTCCGTCACGGTGAGGATTTCCTGAATAGACTAATTTCAGAGCTTTAGGTATTTCAGCGCTGATTAAAGGTTTATGATTTACAGGTGTGGGAACACGGAAAAAGATTCTCAGGATTTTTCTTTGAGGTCCAATAGATAGGAAGCGCCAAGCCCCGCCCCTTCACGTCACCAAAATTGACGATTTTTTGTTGAAAAAACGGTTTTGAAGCGTTTCTACTAGCTAAATTCTGAAATTAAAAATTAAATTTCTCTATTAAAATATGTAATCGACCTACAAATCTTAATAAAAAAATTAGTTTTTTTGGCCATAACTTTTTTCTTAGTGGACCTTTTTTCGAAAACTAAACGGATTATGAAAATTCACAGCCTCCTTTATCGAATAGTGTAAAAAACATATTTTTAATTGATTTTTAAAAAGTGTGGTTCCTATCAATAGAAGTAGCAAAAAAGATTTCTATGTTTTTCTATGTTTGGGTCGCACGAAGAATGGCTCACTGCGAACGCCCCGGGATGAAATTTTCGACTTTTCACGGTCTATAACTTTTTCCCTAGACGTATTGGGCCACTTTTGAGACCGGATTCGGAATCAGCGTAAAAAACTACATCTAGAGAGCCTAGTCTTAGCTAAAAGCTCGCATTGAACCCCGCGTGAACCGTTTTAAGGTCGGGTGCAACTTCTTAGGAACCTCTTGAGCCATAAATGAAGACTCTCTTTGAAGGCTTTATTAACTTTAAGTCAATCTCACATGATTTCTCAAAATTTAGCAAGCAACCCCACCCTTGAGCCATTCCCCACAGAAAAAATCACCTCCTCCTCGACGAGCATCTTATCATCAATCAGCCGCTCCACAACCCCGGCGACGATTTCTCGCATCTCGGAAAACTCGATCTGTGCAGCCAGGAGTGAATATCGGAGCACTTCCAGGATCTCATCGACGTTTTTGGCGAGCTAAGTTGAAAATGACGTCATTCTGATCGAAAACTAAAGGAACATCAAGGGAAACGACGTCGAG